>PVJX010023679.1:0-28930 GCA_004027295.1 Dolichotis patagonum | reverse complement strand
CTTTCTATGGAGTCTTTAGTTTCCTGATAATCTCTTTGAATCTGCTTCATGAATTCTAGGTTTTTCCTGAATTCTTCATTAAATTTTTCTCTCCATTTGTGTTCCTCCATTCTTCTGTCTGTGTCTTCTTGAGAGGTGCCCAGCCCTTCTTTTATTAATCTACTTATCTCTTGTTTAATTTGAATTAATATTTCAGTTTGGTCCCGCTTACAATGTCCTGAAGATATCTCTTTATGTCCGCTAACGCTGTGTTTGATGTTGCATGTTTGCTGCCCTCAATCTCTTTTATATTTACCTCTCCTGGATCAATGTTCTCAGGGTTGGGAGCTGGGAGTGTTTTCTTATTTCTCCCTTTTGTCATGTTGTTGGTTCCTTCCATACAAGTGTACAGTGTAATTCCCAGACCCTTTTATTGTTGGTTAAGGCTCCTCTAGAGGGCGCAGGCTAGGAGCTTTAGCCCTCTTCAATAGGTTATCAGAGATTAGAGTTCACCCACCGGCAGTGTGCGCTAGCTCCTCCCTTCTGGGCCAGTCAACCTTTGCAGGCCTTCACTGCACTGATCTCAGGGGTGCGGCCTAGTCCAAGCAGATTCCATCAATCCACTCGGCTAGGGGAGCAACCAGCTGAAGCCACTTCCTTATGGAGTTAGGGCTGTCCTGCCCAAATCCAACATGTTGTCCAGTCGCTTTCCCCTTTCCTGTGGGCGGGTCTTATTGCCATCACTCACCACATCCCCGAGAACTGCTGGGCTCCCCAACCTCCAACTTCAGCGCGGCTGCGGTGTGAATTCACGGTGCCTCTGGGTGGGTCACGGTCCAGGCAAGCTGCAAGCAGGGCTGTTCAGCTCCGTACTCCATCGGCTCAAGCCAGTCACTTCGGTGCGGTTCACTTATTCAGGTCGGGCAGGAATTCAGGCGGCTCGACGAGGGTGCCGTGCTCGCTGATCTTATCTTCACTAATAGTAGCCCCAGGACCTCATATTCCAGCAATTTTGCACTTTAGTTTCTTCATGGGTTGTGAGAGACCATCTCTCTCTGTTTGGGTCTCTCCAGGGTGTTTTATTCTGGCATTTGAGCTGTCTCTCTCAGAGAGGGTCTCTCTCCTGCTACCTACCAGTCCGCCATCTTCAGAGTGATATGTTTCAAACTCTGAAAGAAAACAACTTCCAATCCAGATTGATATACCCTGAAAAACTATCTTTCAAATTTGATGGAAAAATAAGATACTTCAATGATAAAGAACAACTGAAGGAATTCATGACTACCAAACCAACCCTACGGAGCGTGCTAAAGAATATTCTAGAGAGAGATAAAGATGACCATGATTCCAGGAACAGCAGCAGAGGAGGATTGCCAAACAAGACAGGCAACTGAATAAAGGGGAAAAGTGGAGAGCCAATAACAGCAAGATAGCATGGCAGAGACAAACCAATGTATGCTGGTTGTAACCATTAATGTAGATACCCTCAGTTCAGCAATAAAAAGAAACACAGGGAGTGTGGATCAACAAACAAGATCCATGGATATACTATACACAAGAAACACATTTAACTGAAAAGGAAATTTACAGACTGAAAATCAAAGGAGAGAAAACAAATGTTTGATGTGAC
The DNA here is from genome assembly GCA_004027295.1 of Dolichotis patagonum. Lineage (NCBI taxonomy): Eukaryota > Metazoa > Chordata > Mammalia > Rodentia > Caviidae > Dolichotis > Dolichotis patagonum. The sequence goes on along the minus strand of PVJX010023679.1, from coordinate 27,321 downwards.
AGGAGACCAGAAAATAAGCAAGGATAATTTGCCCATCAACCACAGAATGGATTAAAAAGATACAGTATTTTTATGCAGGGGAAAGCTACCCAGCCATAAAGTAGAATAATCTCAAGGTTCTTGTAGGTAAATAGATTCAACTGAAGATCATGTTCCTAGGCAAAACAGTTTGAACTCATACACTTGTAGCATAAGAAACAGAAGGAATTAGTGGGATTCAAAAGCAAAATAGTTATTGTAAGAGAAAGAGGGGAGGAAACACCTGGGAGGGAAAGGTGGGTAATAACAACTGCTAATTACTTACTGTCTTGTCTTGAACTTTTGTGTTGTTTTCACAATTTTGTTAGGTTTGGCTTTGTTCTGTCTTGTTTTGTTAGATTTTACTTTGATAATATTTGCATCCTTCACATAGTAACTAATCACCACTGGTATTCTTATTAAATTACCAAACCACCTACAGTAACTTAAACTAAGTTAACTAATGTAAAATTAAATCTCAAGTAACTAATAGTCTACTTTAAAATGAACCAAAAGTATCAATTTCATCCTGTAAAGAATAATCTCAATTGTGTAAAAGTAGACTTGGGGTAACTGGAATTATTCTTTATGAAATTATTTAGAAATTCCAAATTATTCTAAATAGCATACTCCAACATCTGAGAATTTAACTGAAAGGAATGAGTCAATAGAAATCTATCAATAAATAGGCCAAAATCAACTAATCTTTTTTCCTTATGAATAGCTATTGAATTTCATTAGAACAATGCCTTCCCATTCCTAATATAGTACTTCTTTGAGATTTAAATAACGAAACAGTAAATTAGTCGATTAACCAAAGTATTGGAAAAGAGATGCAATCTTAAGAACCAAATCATAAAAGGAGCTCAGGCCGCACTTGATGAGTTACAGTGTGCCTGTGCTGGCTCAAAGAGAGCTTTAAATCATTGCTCCCAGTGGTTAGGAGCCCACCCAGCTTCCCGAAACCCCAGACAGTGCACCAGAGGTTCCCCTGGCCTGACTGGACCACGCCTAGGCACCTTCTTTCAATCCTGGGAGCTCAGGCCGCACTTGGTGAGTTACAGTGTGCCTGCACTGGCTCAGAGAGAGCTTTAAATCATTGCTCCCAATGGTTAGGTGCCCACCCAGCTTCCCAAAACCAGGGAGAGTGCACCAGAGGTTCCCCTGGCCTGCCTAGATCACGCCTAGAGACCTTCTTTCAATCCAGGGAGCTGAGGCCACACTTGGTGTGGTACAGTGTGCCCGCCCTGGCTTCCAGAGAGCTTTAGATCATTGCTCCCAACGGTTAGGCACCCCTCCCCAGCTTCCCAAAACCCAAGAGGGGGCACCAGAGGTTCCGCTGGCCTGACTAGATCATGCCTAGCAACCTTCTTGCAACCTGGGGACCTGAGGCCACGTGAATTCCAGGAGCCAAGGGTGCAGGAGGTGATTTCCAACACACCTAGGGGAAGCTTTGGAACATTGCTTGAAACCCATAAATACAGAAAAATGACAAGACAAAAAAACCAAAATGCAATCTCAAACCTCCAGCCCATCCCAACAGAACCTAGGAGCCATGTACATAGAAGAAAATATAAGCCATACACCTGAAATGCCTGAAATGATATCAACAGAAATAAACAAACAACTCCGGGAAGCTATAAAAGAACTCAAATCAGAAATAATCTCCATGTAAAAGAAGAAATGATAAAGGTAATTAAAGAACTGCTGAACACATCTGAAGAAGACATCGTTAAAAAAATTAGAGGAACAATGCAAAAAGGTGGAAACCCTGAATGAACAATATAAGAAACAAACAGAATGCATGAAGCAGATTAAAAGAGATATATAAGAAGTCAAAAACTCCATTGAAAGTTGGCAAAACTGCCTCAATTAAAGTGAAGATAGAATTTCAGACTCGACAAGATTGCACCTAGTGAACAGGAAAGATCTTTTAAAAATAATAAGGAATCAGGAAATAACAATTCAACAGTTCAACAGTTGCAAGATGATGCAAAAAAAAACCCCAACATAATATTGATAGGAACAAGTGAAAAAGGGACAACACAAATGACATCAAAAGGCTATTGATAGAAGTAATAGCTGAAAATTTCCCAAACATGAGAATGGAAACTGACATATGGATCAGGGAAGCATATTAGAACACCAAATAGTTATAACCAAAATAAAACAACACCCAGACATATAATAATCACCATCCCAGAAATCCAACATAAGAACCAAATCATATTTCCCTATAAGGTCAACATTGAATCTAACCACTGAATTTGATTTGGTTTTCATCCAATTCCATTTGCAACCAGAGTCATGGAAATAATTATAGTCATAAACCAAGTTACCACCATACATTGGATTAACATAGTTGTGGGTATGACTGAAAAAGAGAAGATCCACCCTGGATGTGAGAGGCATCAACCAATAGGCTTGTTGCCTGAATGGGATGAAAAGAAGAATGAAGAAAGAAAGCTCGTTTCTGTTTCCTCAGAGGAACTGCAGTCTTCACCTACACCTTGGATGTCATCTGCTGGCTTCTAGCACAGACTCCAGCCTTCCAGTGCAGAACCTTCAGCCTCTCATCACAGATTCCACTGCTTCCTATTACCAACTCACAAGAGACACTACAGTGAGTTCCAGGCCCTCAACCTTTGATAGGATCCTTCAGATCTCCTGTGTACAAACAGCCTTTTGCAAGCTCCCATACCTGACTCTGCTGGCAGCCACTGTAAGCCCATCTTGTAAATCCTTATATATTTATATCTCTTACATTAAATCTGTTTCTTTGGTGAAAGCTGGCTGATACAGTGGCCTTTTTCTTTTCTTTCTTTTTTTGTCTTTGTTTTTGCCTTATTACCATCTTAAATTATTTTATATTTAAGAGACTAAAACCAAACAAAACATAATAAAGCCAATCAAAACAAAACAGTGAAAGCTATGTAGGACTCCAAAATAAGATAGTCAAAAATCAACAATGGCTGCTATAATGCTTGTTGAGTAGACAAAGTTTGAAGGTAGCCTTCTGAGAACTAGAAAGCAGATTTCATGATTCACTATATCTTCCAGACCCTTGACCGTGACATTCTCAGCTTCTAGATCTATGAAAAATAAATTTTTGTTGCTTATAAACCAGACACTCTACGGAATTTTATTATAGTACTCCAAGCTGAATAAAACAAAAGGTTCTCTGTATCTCCTTAAAACTTTCTGTAGCAGTATATCTGTCTTAGTTACTGTTCTCATTGCTGAGACAAAATACCTGACACCCAAAGTTAAACGATGAAAGGTTTATTTAGCTCACAGTTTGTAGAGGTTTCAGTCCATAACTGGCAGGGTGGCACATGACAGAGAGGCAACACTTCACAGTAGCAGAACACACCCAAAGCATCAACAGAGGAAAAAGGAGGACAAGCCTTTTTCTGTCCCTTATCTTATATTCAGTCTACTGGGATTAGGGTGGTGCCAATCCAAACAGTGCAGTGATCCAGCAATCACCCAACCTTAATCCCAGCACCCTTAAGCCCAGCATTATACTACAAATCAATCACACACTCTAGATTCATCCATCTCCAAAAAAAACTATGACTGCATGAGGCTTTGGAGGGCATCTAGACACAAACCATAACAACATCCTACCTAGAAATTCTATCTAAAATTGAAATTAAGAGTTCAGAAATGATGCTGTAAGAAAGTACTTACAGAACATTTTAAAACCTTCAGAGCAAGAAAAATTTGCAGGTAGCTGCTGTGGTGAATATAACGCAAGCATTTCCAGTATAATGGTATCTCATCATGACCTTATATTATATACTTAGTACATAATTTATAAGACACTCTATAACCCATTACCTGAGCCCTGAAATTCATAAGTTTCCCTTACAAAAATTCCACATTTATAAAGCACCTAAAAATGTGGCACACATTATTAATACCAAGAATAATAAAGCACAGCACCTGCCTTCAAGAAGGTGTCAGTTAATGACAGGAAGTAGACGACTATGTGGCTAGTGTAGTGATCTTAGGAGTCACAACTCTAAGCCAAGTGTGGTGCCAAATGCCTGTAATCCACCATTTGGGCGGCTAAGGCAAGGATTGTGATGAGTTCAAGGCCAGTCTGCACCTCATGGTAAGTTCAAGGCCAGCCGAAACTACACAGCAAGACCCTGTCTCAAAAATCAAAACATAGGGCCGGGGATTTAGCTCAGTGGCTTAAGTGCCTGCCTGGCAAGTGCAAGGTCATGAGTTCGATCCCCGGTACCAAAAAAAACAAACAAACAAAAAAAAATCAAAACATAACAGAAAAATCACAATTGTAATAGTACACAGCAAAGACACCTAATCCACTTTACAGTAAGCAAAGACTAAACAGAGTATATAGAGACTTAAAATAGAGAAACCAGACAGGAAAGGAGTACAATAAGAGTCAACAGAATAACATAAATAGCAAAAAGAAAAGTATAAAGAGAAGAGAATAGCACTGCTTCTTGGATGAAACCAAAATAAATCAGTGTACTGCTAAAGCATAAACTGAAAACAAATATGAGATGAAATGTGTGAGACATGTAAGAACCATATCATACACAGGACCTAGCAAGATATATTAGATTTTATCCTGTAGTCCAGATTTTCAAATTATGTCAGGAACCAAAAAAAAATTTTCTTTTAGTAGGAAGTTTCCATAAGACATTGTGGTGATTACACTTAATTGACAACTTAATGGACTTGAGAGCTGCTTAAAGAATTGGTAAAGCACACTTCTGGGTATGTCTGGGTGGGCTGAAGGCATGATCTTGGGCACTCTGAATGGTTGCTGACCTCTTCCTGTTCCCTTGTTCTACTTCTTGGCCACCACAAACTAAGCAGTTTTACTCTATTACACACTTCCACCATGTCATTTCTGCATTAGAACCAGCCCACTATGAGCTTAAACTTCTGAAACCATAAACCAAATTAAACCTTGCCTCCTTTAAATTGCAGGTATTGGGTATTTTTTTCCAGTAACAGGAAAGCTGACTAACATGCAAAATCTGTTACCAGTATAGTGGGGTTTTTGCCTGGGGTAAACCTGACCATGTGGTTCAGAAACGTGTGAAACTGGTTTGCAGAAGTTTGGAAGGTCTAGTGATGGGTAGATAAGCAGTACAATGTTGAAAGCAGAGCTTGGTGAGTGATTTTTATCAGTGTTCAAATGACCGGAAAGCTGCTAGGAATGCAGACAGTACAGTAAAGCAGCTAGGAAACCAGACAAATATGAGCAGAAGACTGCAGGCACAAAGACAATGTTAGGAACAACTAGTAATGCCCATATCAAGAGATGATGACAGTAAACGTCATGTTTAGTAGGTATCACTTTCAAAGGAAGGCTCTAGAGGGAAATGAAATAGAAGTCATTTGTGTTACATTCTGGCAGAGAATTTAACTATATTTTTGCCTACCTTCTAAGACTGCAAGAAACTGACTTTAAGGGTAATAGGCCACTAATCTAGTAGAGGAAACTTCAAAGCAATCCAATGTTCAGGTTATGGCATGTATATTATTGCATTGAGTCAAGAGCAAAACACAGGAAAGTATCTGAAAATTTTTAAATTTTTCCTGAAAAGAACAAGTTGGTTCCAAAGGAGGTATGATAGTAGCTGAAGAGACTGGCATCATTAAAAAAGCCAAGTACTTTGTACAGAAACAAGAAGATGCTTTAAGGGAAGCTCCAGAAATGAGCAAGACCCCATCCACTGCAGGCTAAAGTGTATAAAAGTGTCAACCTTTCATTTGAGAGGAGTCCCTGGGCTCTTTGCTTTAGAAGGGCCAGCTAGGGAGTTGGTTCCCTGGGACCAGTATCACTAGTTCGGTCCTGCAAGCATTCAGAGACTGCTGCAGCCATGGTACTGGGGGACCTGACTACTGCTCCAGCTGGAGGTAGGCCTTGGCATCATTTTACATGATACTGACTTGTCAAACATGTAGAATGTAAGAGTTGTGGGCTCAGCAAACCTTCCATCATGATTTCAAAGAAAGGCCTGCAGTTCAGACAATGTACATGAGAGAAGAGTGCATGAAACTGTAGGAATGAAATCAAAGATACAGCTGTGACTCTAGGAAGCTGGAGATGCCAGGAACATGGAAGGTCTTCTGAGGAAAGCTGCAGGCAGCAGGTGAAACCAATCCAAAAGAGAACTTACATGGGCTGCAACAGGCAAGGTCACACGGGTGGGGGCACCCAAGCCCTCTAGACCTCATAGCTTGCCTTGCCTTGCCTTGGATGTAGGAAATGAAGCTACATGAATGAATGTCCGCTTTGTTGGGTTCAGTCTTACTTTGATCCAATCTTTTTTACTCTCCCTGTATTCTTCTATTTTAGAAAGGGAATGTTTATCTTGTTCCATTCTATTTGGAGATTAAATAACTTATTTTTTGAAGCATTTCACAGATAGAACTTTCCCTTGAATCTCAGAGGAGACTTGGACTTGGACTTTTGAGAAATGCTGGAACTGCTAAGACTTTGGGGAAAGGATTTTCACACTGTTGGCTGTACATGGGGTAATTATAACACATTAAATGGAATTATGAGTTCATATATTTGGAGATTATGGTCTAAGGAGATATCTTTGGGTGTTAAATTGACAATAGGTGGAATGTGGCCACTTAAGCTTGCTTGACTGTGTTAGCTTGATTAGCTTGGAAGTCACCTAGGGGATTAAGCACACTTCTTGGTGTGTCAGGGTGGGTCACAGAAGTATGACTTTAGGTACTATATCTAGTCCCTGGCCCTTTTCTCCTTGTGCTATTACCATACTTTACTTCCCAGTTACCCTTCTACAGTGGTGTTCCTACCTTGCAGACAGCTAAGCATGAACCAAGTCCTCTGAAACTCTGAGGCAACTAAAACTCTCCTCCAAGTTGCAGATGTCAGATATTGTTCATTAACAAGAAAGCTGAATAATACAGGCATCAACAAGGAAGTTCTATAAAAATAGTGCTCAAGGAATGAGGAACATTGTGTTACTTACCTGAGATACTGCAAATACAGTTTGAAAATCACAACTGTGGTAATCCTTGCAAGAAAGCAATAAAGTAAGATTTGCCTTCTTGATATACCATTCTGATAAATGTTCAGAGAGTAGATATGAGCAGGACAAGATTGAGACAAAGACAATGTCTGGAACAAGTGATAATAGTCATAGACAAAGATGGTGAGATCTTGAACCAGTGTCACATTGTAAGGACAGAAGAAAACAAGTAACCCTGAGGACCATCAGGAGGCCTGGAAAATGCTAAACTGCATATCTGGCAGCTAGCTGGGCCTATGTGGCAGTATTACATGATCCTAAATGGCAAGTTTCTTACTAACCAATTTCCAGGGGGAAGAATCTATCTCCTAAATGCATTGTGTAGCAGTTCACTGAGTATTTCTAGTAAACTTTCCAACCATTAACTAATGTTTACCTACTTCAATAGTAACTTTTCTAATGTTCAATATTTCAATAGCCAAAAAATCTTGCAGAATTTTTTTTACTATTCAAAAGAGAATAGAAAACCTAGAACTAGCTTTGACATTTCTTTGAAAGAAAATATTATAGTCATAGCAGCTAGAACAAAGGAATGAAGGAACAAAGGAAGGAAAGAAGGAAGGAAGGAAGAAAGAAGGAAGGAAGGGGCAGCCAGCCAAGCTCTAAAATTAACATATACCATTCTGTCTCTCTGTTTTACTTTACCTTTCAGGACATTGCTGGAAAAAAGCCGTCAGCTGCTGCAAAAGTACCGGCCAGCAATCAGGCCTGTGTTCAAGCACAGTGATCAAAGGCTGAGGATGATTTCTGCAAAATACAGAAAGTCACATTGGAATCTGTCATTTTAGGACTACACATTCTCAATATCCAAATATAGCAGGGAAAAAAAAGCCAGTACGATCTAGAGACCTCTTCCAGGATTCATAACTGTCATAAAACTATCACTCTCTGTATTAGTTGCAGGGTTGGTTCATTAGAAATGATTTTCTATTCTCCTTTTATCTAACTGCTGTTTTGTTTCATTTTGTTTTGTTTTGTTTTTTGCAAAAAAGGAAATGAACCTGGCATCTCAGAGATCCAAATTGGAGAATGGGTTCTGCAATTTATCCAAATTGGAGAATGGGTTCTGCAATTTAATCGAGTAACGGTATTCAGGTCAAGGTCCTGAATTCAGTAGCTCTCTAAAATCCACCCATGATCCCTTCCTTCTTAGAGGTCAAAAACCACCCCTGCCTTCTGCCACAATTCTCCAAGCCTGGAATCTTCCATCTCCTCTAACGTTATTCCCACTCATAGGTTCTACCTCTCCTGTTTCCACTTACTGCCTCCTTCTTAGCACATGGTCCTGTGCTGCTACAGCATATTTAAGGTGAAGAGAAAAGAAACTATTCTTCCCAAACGACAAACCATCCAAACTGAAAATGTCTGCAATTGCTTCTGAATGGGGATAAAATTTTTTACTTGGAATATTTCCATGGAGATGCATACATTAAACATAAGATCTGAAATCTGGAGGACTCTCAACAAACAGGGCTAAGCTATGGGAGAAAAAACCCACAAGCACAATCATTTTAAATAGCTCAAAAAGCCTAATTGCAATTGTAAATTTTTCAACTTTTCAAACTATGGATTACAGTAATATAAAGGTTTCATTTATTATTGATACCGTTTTTCTCTCCATGGAAGTTTTAAAATAAAATTTGAAATGCCCATTGTAAAAAAATTAAATACAGAAATAATATTTTAACATAAAAAGAATTAAATGCATAACATTTTCTTTAACCTTAATTTATTGTTTGTTTGTTTTGAGCAGAGTCTCACTGTGTAGTTCAAGCTGATCTTGAACTTACAATGCAGCCCTGGCTGCCCTTGAACTCATGGCAATTCTCCTGCCTCAGCTTCCTGGGTGCTGGGGTTACAGGTGTGCACTACCATGCCTGGCTATAACTTTAATTTTTAAGCCACAAATACATATCCAGTAAGATTTTTTTTTTAAATCAGACTATCAGCTACATGTAAATGCTGTTTTACTTTTCATGGGTTTACTTTTTGTAATGCTGGGGATTAACTCTAGGGCTGTACACAAGCATGCTAAACATTCTACCACTAAACTACATCTCCAGTCCCGGAGTGTGATGACTTTACCAGCAACATCAGCATCACCTAGGGATTCTGTGGGTGCAGCCCAGACCTAATACATAGTCCTCCAGAAAATTCTGCTACACTGCTGTAACAATGGTTTCCAACCTTGGCTGCAGGCTAGATTATCTGTGGAGTTCTTAATACCAACACCCAGCCCCATACATCTTGGCAGAGCTAGGAATGGACGGATACATTAGCAGTATTTTACAACTCTACAAGTAATTCTCATGTGTTGCTGAGGTTGAAAATTTCAAGTCAAAAAACAAAACAAAACACTGAAAAGTGCTCACTTGCGCATGTTCTCTCTCCCTCCCTGCCTCCCTCTCTCAAAACAAAAAAATACAACAGATCTAAAACATGAAAGCACTCATTAAATGCCTCTGTCATTACTACACAATGCCTGGATAGTGTGACACTATGGCTTTACTTCCTGTTCCAGCTCACCTACTCCGCAAGGCACTTGCTTCACGTGCCAGCAGCCTCCTGCCTAATAAAACTGAGGCTATTTCTGACTGACAGGTTACAATCATTGCCAAGGACTGGATCTAAGCAATATTTTATTTCCAAACTCAAAAGTCATATCAAATTCATACTTTCAAATCCTACAACTTTGATAGTTAAACCCATCCTGAATCTGCTTCCACTCTAGTTGTCACAGATATTAAAATAAATATATATTATAAACCTTAAAAATTACCCAGGTACATCACATCAGATGAACTTCTTAGGTTGAAAGTTTAATAAGTCCTGTTCAGTAAAAACCCCCAAAGGAAAAGGAAAGAGTGGCAATGACAGTGTTGCTACAATTTCTTCCTCTGACACACACTGTATTAATATAAGAAACATCAGATAGGGTCTTTCATTAATCTCCAGCTAATGACCTCTATGGGTATTCAAAAACAAAGCCCAAGTTGGTACACGTTTTGGTGTGATCCTAAAGCACTAATGTGCTTTTCAATATTCTTCTAAGTCATCTCCTTCCTCTTGCTACCCCTTACTCAAAATAAGTAAATAAATAAATAACTACTAAGGGTCTCCAAACATGAAGTTCAGTCCCAATTAAATTAGATCAACAGAAACAACAGATTATAATTTTAAAGTAAAAATAGAAATGATACACATGTGGTAATCGACTCGTATGATGTGACTTCTATTCTACTCAGACTGAGAGACTCTAGATTTGTTGTGTAAAACTTAAGTCCTGCTTTGCTAGCTACTGACTTTGTAAGATTCTATTTGTATCTTAAATTCTAAAAAGAAGATTAAGTAGAATGCAGTACAATAAAGATTATCCAGATTAATTACTACTGGTTTAGGCCTCTGGGTAATTACCTTGTCTAGATAATTGATTATATCCAATCTAAGTGGCAATATTGTAGAGAATAATAAACACTATTGATTCTGAGAAGCTGAAAATCTTGAGGGTGAAGGCAAGTTCAAAATGAAAACACTGATTCTTCTTGTTGACTAGCACTTGGTTACTAACGCTACACTATTTCAACTAAATGCAACCAACTGAAAGCAATTGTAACGGGCAATTTTTTCTTTTAATACTTTAAGCATAATGAAGCAAGGAGCTAAATCTCCCTTCTGAATCATCAAATTAGTATAGGATTACACACAGGCAATAACAGATAAAGCTTTATGGTTAAACAGAATGAATACACGTGTTAATTCAATAAATTGAACTACTACCACATATGAGAGTTTCTCAGTCATATCACTATTAACGTTTAGGCTAAATAATTCTGCACTGTATGGATTGTCCTACATACCACACAGTGTTTAGCAGCATTCCTGGTCTCTTCCCACTAGTAACAGTCCTCTTAGCTATGACAAGCAAAAATGTCCTCGCATATTATCAGATGTCTCTGTGGCACAAAAGTGACCCTAGTTCAAAACAACTACCTACATAAATGACAAGTACTACAGGAGGCACAAAAGTGAAAAAAGCATGGTACCAATCTCGAGGTATTATAAAAGACTGATTCTAGTTTCATTCTACTTATACTGGTAATCAATCAATCAAGTTTTTCGGCTTCTTTGGAAAATACAGTTAATAAAAACTAACATTAGATGTGTAAGGATAACAAGACAGTAGAAACTAAAATGCTTAAAATAGAAAACAAATGTAAAAATATTCCTTTATAAAAATCTTCTAAAATAAATGATATTAAATAATACAAATGCTAATTTGGACATGACAGAAAATGAAATTATTTTCCTATTTAAAATATTATAATTAGAGCATTTCAAAATGCCATAAAGCTAAGTATAGTTCACTCTTGATGTATTCAAGGATTGATTATTAAATTTATGGATTATTCAAGATTTTTCTTTTCTCCTCTCATTTACTGCTTATTAGTCAGTCATTCCACTTCTTCTCAAGTACATCCAACAGAAAAAGGTCAAAATAAATGGAAGGATACACAATTTAAACAAGGTAACAAATTTATATTGAAAGTATTACAAATTAAGAATAAAAGAACAGAGGAAAAAAGAAATAATGTGATACTTAAAAACAAAACAAAAACCTGTGTTGGTATACCCTTGTAATACTCTGGGAGGCTAAAGCAGAAAGATTAAAAGTGTGACCCCAGACCAAGCAACATAGTGAAATCCTGTCTCAAAAACATAAAAATATAAAGGACTGCAGATATAGCACAGTGCAAACATCCTGGGTTTAATTCCCTGACACAAAAAGAAAGAAAAGAAGCCTACACAAAAGCAAAACTGGGTCATGCCTTAACATTCTATTATCTTCAAACCTACTATTCAAATTATGGAGAATCAGTTGATTAAATCCTTTATTAAGCTGGGTGTGGTGATACAGCCCTGTAATCCCAGCACCTGGGAAGCTGAGACAGGAAGATGGTTGAGAGTTCAAAGTCAGCCTGGACTATAGTGAGTTCAAGGCCAGCCTGCACTATGAAGTAAGACCCTGTCTCAAAAAAAAAAAAAAAATCCTTTGTTAAAATGACCATATGATCAACGTGATCACTTGTAAAACTAACAGTGGCAGCCATCCATCCACACAAGTTTTGAAAAAAAACCAGATGGTACATCATAATTTTTTTTACATAAGCAATGGCTATATATCATTATTGGATTCATTTATTATTATGTGGCCAAGTCTTTATCTCAGACAAAGCTGAAAGTGAAGAGGTAGGATGAAATAGTTGGAAATAGAGCATAGATAAAATTAAGCAACAAGAACCCCAAATTTACATTCTGGTTCTGCAACAAATCAAGCAGTCCCAAGTAAGAGAATTAACCTCTCTCAGTCAGTTTCTTCCATCTGCAAAATAAGACTAAAGTGCCTATCAGAGCTGCAATTATACAACCCACGCCACCTACAAAAGCCCAAAACAAGCCAGGTGTGGTGGCTCACATCTATAATCCCAGCACTTGGGAGGCTGAGACAGGAGGATCGTTGCAAATTTAAGGCCAGCCTGGGCTACAAAGCCAGCATGAACTGCGTAGAGAGACCCTATCTCAAAAAGACACACACACACACAAAAAAAAGCCCCAAACATAGAATGCTCAGAACTAAAAGTGAAGCCAAACTCTACAAAGGCAGAAAGCTATTACTAATAATTCTATGTCAAACTTAAATGACTCTAAATCCAATGTCTGCTAAAATCTAAGGCCTCAGAAAAGAGGTCTCTTATTTACAAAAATGAGAAAATTCTGAGATAAATCACCCTACCTTTCTTTATTTCAGGGAAATAAAAAGTGCTGTGTCTAGAGGAGTCTACAGGAATTCTTAAATCAGAATTTCTTAATTCCTGAGATAGTAAATAGCTTCTGCTTACTCCTTAAAAGAGAGTAACATGGTTTCTAAAGACCAAAATCAATACAAACCTGATAACCAGGTCACCCTCCTTAGCCTCTAGTGCCTATAATCTCTTCTTTACACTGCATTTTCTGTGTATCCCCTCTCCCTACAAGAATAAACCAATTTGTTATACATGCTTTGGCACTTTCCCATTTCTTTTAAATTTACAAATGTTTTAATTGCTATTTTAAGTAGAGCATGCAACATAATACTTAGCAAATAGAAGTACTCTGTAAATACACACTACTATAATTATGAGGGTAAGTCTGTATTTTAAACTACAGTGTAACAGTGTAAGCCAGGTCTATGTGCTCTTAATCTTTTTTTCCTTTCCCTTTTATTGCCAAATGTACATATATAAAGAACATAGTCCTCCCCCCCCCCAATCTTTTCTAACTCTTAAACTAGTTCATTCATGTTCTGGATCAAGACAAACCAGTTTGTCAAAGACTCTCTAACACATTGTCCCAAAGTCAAAACTGTTCAGAGAAGGGGGAAAAAAAAAAACAAAAGCACAAAGAAAGCATGCAGAGTTACTACTTAAGACACTCCACTGCTTCCCAGTCCTTACTAATACTGTCAACGGCAAGGAGCAGTGCATGCATCTTAACAGAAGGCAGCCGGGAGGACCTAGAGATTTATGCATGGTTCTGCTAGAATAGTAGAGGCGATGATAAAGTATGTAACTGAGTTCACCTTTCCAAGAATAAATGTATCAATCTTAATAGAAATGAGGGGATGAAAAAAATTAGTCTCCTGGTAGGTAAATGAGAAAGGAAAAGTTATTTGTAACCTTTAGGTCACCTCAACCTCTTTGCTACGTCCCTGAATATAGGGAAGCTATGATTTGATTTACATCATAAATTCAGCAACAGGCACAGACTGCCTTTTCTGTGTGAGGAAACAATGCCTGCAGTCACCATGCATTTTCATGTATGCAGCTGTGACCCTGGCACTTGCAAAAGCATAGCATAGCACTTACTACATCAAATATGCATTTTAAAAGCATTTCTCTACCTGCTTTGAATTTTGATTTGAGAGTGCTGGTTAGAAGCTGAATTTTTTTTTCAGTTTCCACAGATAAAAGATGCATAGCAACAAATTATTATAAAGATTCCACCATGAATATTACTATAAAAAGAAAAACATGAATCAAGGGGAGAAAAATCAAATGACAATGAACTGTCATTTTAGCATTTTTTAAAATAGATTTTATGTGCTTTCCATACAAGTTCCTAAGCAGAAGATTTAAAGAAATAGTGATTTTAATTTTGACATTTTTGACTGATTACATTTTTTCTTCAGGTCTATAAGACAGGGAATATATATGATTTCCTTGAAAATACATTTCATATTACAATGCTTCTGCTCTCACATTGTATCTTCCCCAAAGGATCTCTGTTTTTAAGAGCTAGGATTTTAATACAAAGCTGTCTGCCAATGTCAGAGCTCTAGAACATTTGTAGGTACACAGTACCTAAATTTATGAGCAAATTATCATACCTACATTTACATTAAACACCTATATTTAAAAGAAGACATAAGCACTGATTAGTAGCTACTGCTAAGTAAAAGACTGTACAGTGTATAGCTTATTTTCAGATAAATTAAATTACAAATTCCAGGTGCACATCTCAAGTGATCAGAACCATAAATTGTGAACAAAGACTTTCCTGGTGAGAGACAGGAGAGAAAAGAAGAAATAAAAACAGAAGCAAAACACAGCTACACAGAATGGTGCTGCAAGGAGACAGATGGTCTTGGAAAATATTATTGGCTATGCTTGCCCAATTACTGCCCTAGCGTCCTTTTCATCCTTAACTCTGGTTGGTTTTATTTTAGATACACATTTCTAAATAATATATAATTACATTCATATTAAGAATTTGCTTCATATAAATATCACAACTTAATCATTTTTATCCGGTAGACTAAGGACCACATCTGACAATGATACTCCTTTCCCATCCTCCTACTCATGGTTTTTATTTTTTACTTTTAGATTTTCCATAGGCCCTTTGAAATTATATGAATAAATTTGGGCACATATATGCATGTACATTTTCTAGGAGAAAGGCCAAAACTTTGAAGAGATTCTCAAAGAAAGTCCTGGAAACCCCTCAAAAAAGGTATAAATTAAAGCAAAGTTTATCTAAGGTAATCGCTACAGTTCAGCTTTGCTAAGTTCCTGCTTTCAAAAACACTGCAAATACAATTCCCCTCCCAAAAAAAGATTATATATAATGGGTTCTTCCCAGAAATGGTGGTTCCTTGAATATTTAAGTTTTGAAACTTCAGCAAAATAAAATTAATGTATTCCACTGATCTAATCCAGTATGGCAGTTTGATTGTACAGTACAAATGATTTAATAATGGTACCAGGCTTGCTTTATGCTAAGTAAAACCAAATATCCACACCCCAGGGACCCTGTTAGATAATATATTCAATTATTGAAATAATCAGTCCTTCCAAAAAGTAAAATACTCACTTTGATAACAAAAGTGTATGATAATAGCTGGTGGCTGTTTTGTATGTGTTTGTGTGTATACGTGTTAGAAGATTCTAAGCAACTTCACTAAGAAATTGTAAATGTAATAAAAGAACTTATGTGGAAATGAAAAACAAAAGCTAAACAACTACTATCACTAATTCAATTAAGGTTCACTTTTAGTAACTGACAAAAAGTAGTTTATCGGGGCCAAGGGTTTAGCTCAGTGGTGTAAGTCCCTGCTTGGCAAGCACAAGGTCGTGAGTTCGATCCCGGGACCAAAAAAAAAAAAAAGTAGTTTATCTTTATAATAAATGTAAAATGCAAAAACACTAAAAAATCATTTCTCTTAATAATCATAAAAAAACTCCAGGATAAGCAAAATGTATTATACCCATGCAGTACATGAAAAGGAATGAAGCACTAGTACATGCTACAAAATGGATGAAACTCTGAAAATGCTATGCTGCGTGAAACAAGCCAGACATTAAAAGGTCATGTATTGTATGATTCCATTTATATGAAATGTCCAGAATATGCGAATCCAGAGATATAAACTGTTTTCCAGGGGGTTGGGGATCAGAGGCATTAAAGAATGACTGGCCATGGGTATTTTTTCTGAAGAAAACATTCTAGAATTACATAATATTGATAGCTAGGTAACTGGCTGAATATAATAAAAATCACTGACACATATTATATATGAATAAGTTTTATGATATTCAAATTACACATTTTTAAAAACAATAATATTCTAAACAACCACTCATGTTTAAGTTATTGATCTTTTTCAATTTTAGAAAAAAGTACCATATGAAGCTTAAGTGTATAATTAATGTAAATGTATTAATTTCAATTTCCCTCAGAAAGAAAATAATTTCAAATAAAGTGTCACATAGCCCCCTTAATATTCTTAACTGATAGCCTGTCTTTTCTGCCACTAAAACATTATCTCTCTTTTTTGCCTCTGATAAATGTAAAGCAGGGAGTGGGGGATTTGGGAAATTTCCATCTTGGTGTCATCAAATGAAAACTGAAGGTGGTGAACTTAATGAGGAAGAGGATATCTGCGTGGCCTCAAAGCATCTTCCCCAAAGATTGCTTATTAGCAACAATAGGGGCGTGTTATACATGCAGTGGAGAAATCAGAAAACATACAAATGGGGTGATCAAAGTTAAAATCCTCAATGAGGAACAGAATGGACAGGCCACAGCATTATCCACACAATACTCAATAAAATAAAATAAAATAAAATAAAATAAAATAAAATAAAATAAAATAAAATAAAATAAAACAAAATAAAATAAAACAAAATTAATGCAATGGCTATGAAAGGCAAAGAAAGCACAAGAAACTGCTTGGAATTTTTAAAAAATATCACAACTAAAGGCAGCACGTGTACTTAAACTACATCTTAGGACTAGGGATGTGGCTCAATGGCAGAACTTTGGATTCACCAGCATCACCAGAAAGAAAAAGAAAAGAAAGGAAGACAAAGGAGGCATAAAAGGACATTATTGAGAAAACTAATAAAACTAGATAGAATGTGATAACATAGATGTGGAAAAATGTAAAACCACCAGAGATTTCAAGTAAAAAAGTCTTTTTTTAAACTATTTTTGAAACTGCTCCAAAACTTTAAAAAATAATTTCAAAACAGTAAATTAAAATAAAAGGCCTCAAACCAGGCATAGTGGTTATAATCCTAGCACCCTGGAGACTAAGACAGGACAACTGCCTCAAATTGGAGGCCAATTTGGGCTACATAATGAGTTCAAGGCCAGCCTAAGTATATAGCAAGACCTTGTCTCAAAAAACAAACAAGAAGGAGAGAGGGGAAGGGAAGGGAAGGGGAGAGGAAGGTACAGCAGGGGAGGGGAGGGAAGAGCAAAGCAATGAGTGAATTTACCTTGACTTCAAATAAAACTCAGTCTTTGCCATGGCTTTGTGTTTTCTAGCCTATGCCCACCTCCCCCAACCCTGTATTCAGGCATCTCCCTTCTGGAACACTGAACACAGCTACCTTGCTTTCTGTGAGGTCCTCTAGTGCACCAAGCTCTTTCAGACAGCAATGTGCAGGCACTGGAGAAAACACTTCCTATACTCTTCATATGGCTGGCTACATGTCACTCTTTAAAGCTAATAATAAGAGAAAATACTTAGAAAAATCCAGTTATCACGATTTTAAAATGGGAGTATATTTTGATAGCCACAACCATCAATTGGTCTTTGTGCATTTACACTTGTGCCTATTTTGGTACTTCCTCTTGTTTCTCTTTATTCACAAAACCTAAAGGATAAATTTGCATTTGGTGTTAAGTCAAAGAATCAATATGGACTGCAAAGCATCTTGGCCTTTAGACCACATCTCTCCTAACTTCATAAAACTAACTCTCCATGCAAACGAACTATATAACACTACAAAATTGATGAACACATACACGGAGTGCATAACTTTAATCTACTCAAGGTACAACCACCCATGACTATTGGCCTAATCACCCACTTCAGAACATACCATCTGCCAAATAATTTAATATTCCCTTATTTCAGAAAGTACAGCTTGATGCTGATCAGACCAAACCTTCCCACAAAAAAGATTCTTAACATTTGATATTTGTGCGTGTCAGCCACTGTCTGGCACATCAGAATGAAGCATGAATTTTGGAACAAGCAGTTACTGCTCATGAATTTGCAGCTATTTCTTCACTTTAGCTGAGTGAAGAGAAATTTTTAAAAGATTGCCATAATATGAATATGCAGAGAAAAAATTAAAAGCAAAAGTACATGATAAATTTCAAGGAGGAAAATGACAAATTACAAAGCAAATGAGAAAAGTGAGCCTCTAATAATATACAAACCATAAAAATTTATTCAGCCTTTTAACAAAAACACTAACCAAATATATATTCTCTGCCTTACTACCTATATGATTAATATTAGAAAATGATTCAATATTAGTTAAATATAAATGTTACAGAGAATGAGATTTTAGTAAAATAAAATTCTGAAAAATAAAAGGAGAAGAAAAAAGTCAAAAGGGTATTTCAGTAGTAAAAAGAAAAATGCTAATTAACCTAAAAATTGTTCATGAACAGAAAAGTACTTCAAAAGTTCTTGCACACTTATGTACCCAAACTAGAGGGTACATAAGTGTGCAATTCATTGCCCAATTGTATACTCTGAACTGAATGCTTTGTCTGCCTGCCTTGGATTTTTTAAAATTTGAATTGGTTGCCAGCATTTAATCAGAAGAATTCACTTCAAAAATCTTACCAATCTGAAGTTACCTTTGTTACAATCAGGCCCCATTGCCTGATTGTAACAATGAGGCAGTCATTCTCCACCCTATCTGCACTCTGGGAGTCACACTGGAGCTCTGGATAAATATGTATGCCTCAGCCTGACCCTCCCATTGTTCCTAGTAATGCCCTCCCACCATTGCTGGTAAATAGGCATGTGTATGTTTAAAAGTTGCTCTAGTGCGCAGCTAGCGTTGAGACTCACGGGACTTGAGTTTTACAATCACAATAACCGAATATACTGAATTGTTCTTCCAGTTACCCACATCCTCAAAAATACTGACAACTGCAGCTTCATGTAAATAACCGCATCTAATCTGGTTTAAGTCACAAGGCTAGATAAGGAACACCTAGAAAAAAGTTCTGGTTAAGCAATGTGAGCTTTACTAGCCATATACACTGTATCCCAATGTTCCTCGAAGTATGGTCAGTAGATCACTTGCATCCAAATCCCTTAATAAAGTACAGATGCATAGACCATGCTCCAGACATACATATCCGAAACTCACATGAGATCCTTATGCACAGTAAACACTGAAAATCAGTATCAGTTTCTAAAAGGGGGTTCAGGACTCTTCCCTTCTGCTCCTACAACCACCCACCTACCATCTGACCATGAACATGAACACATGCTGAGGCCACGGAAGTATTTCACTGAACAAACAATCTTACATTACTTTCTTGCATCTGCAGTTGGCTTGTTCTTCTTGCATTGCTTTTCTTTTAGAATTTGTCTTTGGTCCTGCTTTTGGCCTCTCAATTATATACAGCTGACATGGTAGCACAAAGTTAGTCTCTTGATACTTAGGAACATAGATATCTCTTGCCTTCCAAATAGGGACTAGAAAGAAAGAGCCATTATTGAGCCACTCAACACTCTCTCTAGCCTACCCCAATGAGACCCCATGTGGTGCTACCCAGCTTTTAGGGGTTGGAGAAATATTTCTCAAGTGTGATCCACAAATAACCTTTATTCATATTATTGAGCAACTGGATAAACATGCTGATTCCTGAGTTTCACATAAAACTACTGAATGAATGCGAATTTCTGACAAGTGGGAACTGAAAAACTATACTTTTAACAAGCTCCCTAGATGGTGTTTATGAATAAGAAATTTGAGACTCATTAAGCCCTAGGTACAACAAAAAGAACACCTTTTCTAAGATTCCTTCAGGAAATTGATAAAGGCCAAGAGAAGCCAGTGACTAAGATTGCTGATCCTCAAATAGTCTCTCTCCATTCCCATACTAGCACAACTTATGCAACTGAGTAAAGGCCCATTTAAAATGACCAAGTATTCTATTTTCCTATCATTCCAATTAACAAGCCATTAGGGCAAAAAGAAGAAAAACTTAAACTCTAACTGTATACAAGGGAATTCTTCAATACCATAAAAACATAGGTTAACTTCATACTCACAAAGCTTACAGTTATCTGTTACACTACTTCTATTTTAAATTAATCCTACATCATAACCATAGAACACCTCTCAGAGGAGTTCTAAGCCCTCATATCCTTTTAATGCTTTCTTACACAGCTCATCGGTCCTCTCCAAGGCTGGATAATATTGCTAACCAACATGTGGCAAAGAAGGCTCTAAAACAGCATGACAATTTTATGCTTGACTCAGGTAATCATAGCTCTCTTGAGGGGAATCTGCTCTTCAAGCTCACCTCTCTTCTGTTTCTGCTATCTACAATCCCCCCCGGAGAAACTTAAGACTCTTATACAGTCGATTACACTCTACTGATTTACAGCACCAAACAGCCATTCACATAAGGGCTCTCCATAAACATTACTGGATTATGCCAACTCAGGTGATTGATTCTGGACCTCTTAATGCACCACCCACCCAAAGACAAACCTCATGTATCCATTCTTTTTGGTTCCTCAAATTAAGCTCCCTATTCACACCTTACATCTATTCCCTTTTGAAAACAAGACTGCAGTTAAAAGAACCAACTACAAGAGAAAGTGAATTATAGACAAAACAAGTAAAACATTACAGATGACTAGAGATTCAGCAACTTGACATTGAGACAATTAGAATGAAAATGAGAATGACCCTAATTACTCTGCAGGATGCAAAAAATTCTTTTATCATTATTGAAACCAATGTATCTTAAACATTAAAGGGCCTATGAGTTACCCAGAACATCTCCCTAAAACATCTGCTCTGATTCTGCAATGGAGTCCAAGTCACTGCCTTCCTAAACAACCTCCCAGGCCGTGCTGATGCCATGTGGTTCTGCCACTGGGGCAGAGAGGAGCACAGGTCACCAGGGAGCTTGTTAGACAGGCAGTCTGAGTGTGGCCTACGATAAGGACAGTCTGCTGTTCAGCAAGATCCCCAGATGATCAGCCCGAGCACTCCAGAGCAGCGGAGTGCAACACTGCGCACGCTGTGAATCAGACGCACCTGATCTGTAAAAACACCAGGCCTCACTGCAAAGATTCTGGTCCTTTTAGTCTCGCATTTGACTCTTCCAATGTTTGTTTGTTTCTAAGCACACTCAGGTTGTTCTGATGACCAGCCACTATTGAGAACTCAAGATTTTAAAAAAATTAAAAAAAAAAAAAACCCACTCCCTGGGAGGGAAATATGTAAATGAGTGAGGAGTTTTTTTATGGGATGATAAAAATGTTCTGAATTTATTATGGTGATGGTCATAGAACTCACTGAATATACAGAAATCTACTGAATTATATATTTTAAATGAGTCAATCAAATATTATGTGTATTATATCTCAATAAAACAGATATGAAAATTAAATTTAAAACTTTAATAGCTTCTCTATTTACAAATAAATAACCCTCACTGAAAAACAATGAAATGGAATTGTGTTCTATGCTAGAATTCTAGCCCAAGACTTTGAACTTATTTCTTTTTTGTAACTTCTTTTTAAAAAGGAAAGACATACTGATGTCTCTCCAGAAATACTAAGATCTGCTCATCTAAAAGATGGATTCTGTTCAAGTTAATACATGAAGGAGAAACCTGAAACTTGTATTATAAAAGAACATTACTATGGTTAAATTTTAAAAAGCACATTTATCAACTTAAAAATTTTCCCTGCACAAAACAAGTTTCTTGAGTATTTTCAAACAAATAACTTTCCAAGGCTGGGGATACAGTTCATTGACACAGAGCCTGCCTGGCAAGCATGAGGTCCTGACTTCAATTGCTAGTACCCACCAAGAGAAAGAAAAGAAAAAAGAAAAGAAAAGAAAAGAGAAAGAAAGAGTGAGCAAGCAAGCAATTTCATTCTGCTTCTTCTATTTAAAAATAAATCAATAAAACCTGAGGATTTAGCTCAACAGCACAAGCACCTGCCTGGCAAGCACAAGGTCATGAGTTCAATCCCCAGCACCAAAAAATAAAATAAAAATTTTAAAAAAGTAAATCAATAAATTCATTGCACCATATTCTTCCAACTTTTTATACGCTTGAAAATATTCACAGAACATGCTAAGAAAAATATATAAAATGCAAATCTAATCTTGTTTTTAAAAATAGCTTAAGAAACTTTCAATAGTGTACTCATAAAAATAAAAAATCATAAGCAGCACTAAAATTACAGGGATGATCACAGTAATATATGAAATGTTGTTTGCTTATTATCAAAAGGAAAGCAGTACAAATACCAGTAAGCAAAAAGCACTACTCTTATTTTAGAGATTCTCACACAGCTTTTGACAGCTATCGTGTCAAAGTCTCAACGCTACAAGCGCTGTAATCCAAACCAATCACAGCTCACTAATACCTGACTTCCTTTCCCTGCTATGTTTCCACAGCCTGAGTAAGGTATATTCTCTCCAGAAACCAATGTGCTGTTTATGGTTCCATAGTCTCATCCTTTGGAAACGGGCACATTCTGGATCTGACAGTGAAGAGAGCTTCTTGGACAACATAAACTGGTTATCTGCACTTTTCAGATCCTCTACTAACCAAGAACCCCCTCTCTTAAGAAGCAACTTTCTGGCACTATCATCACTCTTTCTTGTCTACAGCTCCATTACAAAATCCAATGCGTTTTACTATTATTGCTGCTGTTTTCTTTTTTGAAATAATTCTGTTTTGTTATATTCTTATTCTTATTCTTATTCTTATTCTTATTCTTATTAAATTCTGTAAAGACAAAGCAAAGATAAACACTCCTAACTACTGACCTTGCCCATAGTGTTTGGTAGTCGGATGAACAATTAATGACAAGAACTGAGGTACCACTGTCCTAGAAGACTGCTGTCTGCAAGACTACCAAGCACTATCAACAAAGTGTTCTGCCTGGAAAGGGTGGCAAGTCAAGAAGCAAACAAAACCAATTAAGTTCTAGCTTATGTGTCAGGTATTACATGAATGACAAGTACTAGAACAAAATTTTCTCATCAAAATGTGTCAAGTGGCAAGTAAGACAAATTTCAAAGCAATCAAGTTACCCAGGTATCACTGTACTTGTATACTGCGAAAGCTTATTCTCATGCCTAACCTTAATCCCTCCTGCTTTAAAGATATTTGCTTGGTGAGCACTTCATTGTTCACAGTAATGGGAAGAATACTGCATACTCAAAAGCAAAAAGAATAATTTGAATTTGAATGACCAGTCTCAATCCTAAAGAAGCAATCCTGAAATCCACATTAGTGATCAACTCTATCTCAATCCTCTTTGAAACAGCATCCACAATCATTGTTATACTCCTGAGTTAAATAACTAATTCTTAATGGATTATCATGTTTCATATCATTCTGAATAATTTAATTTTTTTACAAAGACAGGAGAAAAGACTTACCTGATAGTATATATATTTTGAATGTTCTTTTCCCCACCTTGACCTTCCTTTAGAGCTTGTAATTGTAATAATTTCATAATCGCTTTTATCAAGCCATGTGTATTTCTGTAAAGAAATAGAATAACATGTTAAATGTTACAGATATAAACTGAACATGCTAATTAATTCTTTATTCTTATGCATATGTGTGTGTGTGTGTGTGTGTGTGTGTGTGTGCATTCTGCTGAAGATTTAACCTAAGGCCTCATACATGCTAGGCAACTGCTTTACCTCTAAACTTCACCACCAGCCCAATCCTGCCATTTCTAAATAATTGAACACTTGCCACCCACAATGCACAGTAGCCACCCACAGGCAGCCAGTTCATTCTACAGCACAGCGAAGGCCCACCAAACACATGTGAGGGAGGAATATGCCACAGAATCAAACCACTCAACTACCAATCAACTCCCTATACACTCGTGGGAGGAAAAATCAACCAGAAAAAAAAGCCCCATAATTTCAAGCAGTGACCACACAAGTCACCCACAATAAATGATCAAGTACTGCACTGTAGCTACTGTGGTCCCCATGTCACTACTGAGCGTTGACAATATGGCTAGTCCAAAGTGAGATGCGCTCTAAGCATAAAACTCATGTTGCCCTAAAAGACTCGAAATAAAACAGAATATAAAATGTCATGTGTAACTTTTAACGCTGATTACATTTTAATATTTTGATATATTGGGCTACATAAAATATACTATTAAAATTGACATCACCTGCTCCTTTTTCCTATCTTAATATGGCTATCATAAAATTTTGAATTACACAAGACTCACTTTTGTGGCTCATGCTGTATTTCCATTGCACAGCAGTGTTTTGAATACTCACATAGTTTGGTGCCTAAGAGGACTCTTTAGAGAGTGTTGTGGTTTCCCTTGAAGTTAAAGCTTTTTACTAATTTTTGTAATGGTTTGTTTTCTGTTTCATATGGATCCTCTTATAATCATGCAGTGTAGACTCACAGATGAATCTTTTGTGACAGGTAGCACATGTACATGGAGTCTCTGTATGGATAGTCTCATGAACACAGGTCTCAATACTGCATGAAAACTTTCCCATTAAAATGTTCTCTCCTGTGTGTGTTCTCTAATGAACTAGCTTTGTTCATACCCCCTATATTGGTACTATGTCAATGCTATTGTATTTTATTTTTCTCAACAAACTGGCCAGTCCCACTGCAACACAACACGAATTTAAAAAGTTTTAAAAACTAGAATGAACTGTAATTGTCTCACAAAGATCTGCCTGTAAAGCACTCCTTGAGAACCTCCTTAGGTTACAGAGGTTTTGCCTTTTTTCTTCCTTTGGGACTGCTGAGATTCTTGAGATCTTTCTCTACTGACACTTTAATTTCTAGACTCCTCTAGGACTCTAGAAATTAAAGTATTAGTGCTTAGGAAGAAGATCTCTTGACATTCACATTTTTTAAATAAATGCCTTGTTTGCAATTCTTTACATTCATCTACTTTGAGAATGAACCTTTCTGTAGCTGAAGATTCTGAACTATAAAGAATGATACTTCCAGTATATTATGTACTTCGTAAGTCTTCAGTTTCCTTTTCAAAGGCCTGGAGATCTTTCAACACAGAAATCATAACCGTTCTGTCACACACTTATGAAGAACCTGTTGCTAGTTCTAAATGTCTAGCTTCATCACAGAAAGCAGAGCCTCAGAGAGTCTCCTCAAAGCCTCAGTGGGATCTGATGCTTCCAAATACATCACATAAAGCCAACACGCTAGCTGTCAGGGTTGCAGTCTTGCCTTCTGAAAGTCAGATCCTCAGGATAATACAAGTGCCTGTGGCTCTGGCCCAGTCTTATGCCCAGACGTTATATGAGACGATGAAATTGCAGACTTGTGGCTGCATTGAGCAGATAAATCCTCATCACTGCTAAGTGAGCAAGCAGTTCTGAGAACCCAGTATTTGACTGAGACCTATGATACTGCAGTGCGTCTGCTTGGGTTTGCCCTAGTGAAAGAAGCACCACTTCAGAAACCTTCTTATTCCCTAACCATCAACGCGTATGAAACTAGAAATGAGCTCTGAAGTCTAACTTTAGCAAAAATGACTCTATTTATATATGATTAGTTGAAATGATACCCATTTTAAATGATCACTATTCGCTGGATTTTTGGCTGAAGGTCTTCCAAGAAACACAGATTTATCAAATAAATCTTTTTTACCTGTAAAACTGTGTTAGTTTTCTTTAAGATTTATAATTGTAGAGAGGACAGGTAACAGTTCTATTCTTTTTTTTTTTTGGGGGGTGCCGGGAATTGAACTCACAACCTCATGTTTGCCAAGCAGGCACTTACGATGCTGAGCTAAACCCCCAGTAGTTCTATGATTCTTAAGTAATTTGAGTACCCACCCCTTTGTGAAAGCAGTAGACTACCAGAGAGAAGCAAAGGCAAAAAATATCACATCAATATATATTGAATTCAAAGAGGCTCAGAGAACCACCTGAGGCTGATAAATGAACTCCAACCTTTTACCTGTTAAATTAGGTCTCATTATTTATTTCAAAAGGGTAGATTTCAAAAGGCAGATTCCTTTAAGAGAACCTTGAATCACTATCCGAAAAATCTCAATATATTCATCAACAATCTAAAACCTAATAAGCCCACCTCCTGTATTATATTTAAGAATAAATAAGGGAGTGTTAATAAAGTATTCAGTTATTTTCAAGGTTATGATAATATACCTACAATGATACCAGAAACATTACGCTTTTTGTTCTTTAAAGATGAGGCTGTATGAACCCAATTATCAGAATTAATGAATGATGAAGCCTGGAACTTACCTAAAATTAATTTCAAGCCATCTTAACTCCTTAAAAAAAATCCTAGTATTCTCCACTTTATCTCATAAAATCCACATTTCTTGTTCACAGCCTCTTGTTATGCTGCACCTGAAATCTCTTCCAAAATTAAGTTTTCATTGAATTCTGTATGTTCACCAAAAAAGATTATGATAGCTTGAATAATACTGAAAGTCAAAGTGTGAATTAAAAGAAAACAACCATCAGAGAAACAAAAATTAAAGACAGAAAATATTTCCAGTAGCCTTAAACTAAAAAAGCTGCTGTTAGCCAAGATTTCTGAAAGAAATAGTTGCTGATATTTCCCAAATCCAAACAGAAAAGTCTATGAATGCTCAGATTTTATAAAGCAAAATCTATTTTTAAAAAAAAAACATCAGACTGATATCATTTTTAATTTGATATCAGAGTGTTTTTGACACAAGGTTTCCCTACTTATTGAGGTTGGTTTCAAACTCCTGGGCTCAAGCAATTGTCCCACTGCAGCCTCCTTAGTAGCTGGGACTAACCTAGGTGGTATCAGAATGCTCATCTGCAAAGCTAAATGAAGGAATATACACATTATATACACAGTAGTGAGGAAAATATTTATAAAACTCAGTAAGTGTAACTCCCTTAAAAAATAAAAGTAAGGTGTGAGGACAAAAGAAATACTTTCAGATATAACACTCTGAAATAATTGTTAAAAAATTCTCCAGTTAAAAGACAATGTGTGACAAAAGCCAGGTGTAATGGCATACAATATACTCCCAGAACTTGGAAGGCTGAGGTATGAGGATTCCCACAAATTTAAGGCCACTTTGAGCTACGCAGTGAGTTCAAAGCCAGTCTGAAATACATAATGAGACTCTGTCTCAAAAAAAAAAAAAAAAAAA
>PVJX010023678.1:0-28977 GCA_004027295.1 Dolichotis patagonum | reverse complement strand
AAAAAAAAAAAAAAAAAAAAAAAAAAAAAAGCACACTCCTATCTCAATAGCTAGAAAGGTATCCACAACTCTTTCAGAGTTCTACCTAAACTGCTCTCTCAACATATCTTTTTTTCTTATTTTTCTTTTGGTGTTTTTGAGACAGAGTCTCACTATGCAGTGTAGCCTGGCTTTAAACTCTGTGACTCTCCTGCCTCAGCCTCCTGAGTGCTAGGATTACAGGAGTATGCCACCATACCAAGCTTGCTCCTTCTTTCTTTCTTTCTTTTTTTTTTTTTTTTTTTTTTTTTTTTTTTTTTTTTTTTTTTTTTTTTTTTTTTTTTTTTTGTCTTTTGTCTTTTTTTGAGATAGGGTCTTGCTGTGCAGTTCAGGCTGGCCTTGAGCTCACACTGTAATTAGGCTGGTCTGGAACTCACAGTGATCCTCCTATCTCAGCTTCCTGAGTGGTGGGACTATAAGCATGTGCCACCATACCTGGCTTCGAGATTGGTTTTTAAAAATATCTCTCTGACTGCTCTGTGTGAAGGGGCAGGCCTGTAATCTTAGCACTCAGGAGACTGAGGCAGGAGGCTAGCCTGGACACAGTGAGTACCAAATAAACAAACAACATCCTTAAAAAAAGAAGAGGTCCGTTTGAGCTACATAGGGAGACCCTGTCTCAAAAAAAAAAAAAAAAAAAGGTCCCTTTGGCAGCTTTGTGGAAACTGAGTAAGAGGCAAGGACCGGGAAGGACACAAGCAGAGATGCCTGGCAGATGAAGTGACCCATATGCTTTGGAGAACTATCCGGAGGAACAGCGTCTGCTCATGTCCAGCCCAGCTTAGCTGGTGAATGACAATTCAGGATGGCGGCACAGCACAGCCGGGTTCCCAAATTGGGGTGTGAGTCGATAGGGAGGCAGAGATCAGGTCTGAGGCCTAGTAAATGCCGTCTTTGGTACTCACCAGCTACAACACCTTAGGCAAAATCTCATCTCTCGGAGCCTCCTTTGCCTTTTCCCCGAGTTTTCGACAGGACTCGGAGGCAGAGCTGGGAAGCCACGGCCCTAGGAGGTCGGAAGAGCTGAGACCCTGCATGTCTAAGGAGGTCTCAGAGACTTCACGAAGAAGTCAATCTTCGGAGCTGGCATCGAGCAGTGTCCCCCTAAACTCTGCCCTGGGTTCCCATCTAGGACCGCACCACGCAGCCCCTGAGGGTCTCGCATCCCGAAGCTCCAGGAGTGCGGGTTTCCCCGCGACACCAGCCTCCCAGGGAGAGGGCGAGGCAAGAATCCCGCAGCCCAGGCGGCAGCGGGAGGGGCGGGGCCTGGAGGGAAGGGGCGTGCTCTTGGGCGGGGCGTGAGGCCGGGGCGGGGCCGACCCCTGCCCGCCCGGAAACGCGCCGGCGGGAACCCAGTGCCTTGTGTGCGGCGCGGACGCCCGGGACCGCAGGTACTCGGGCAGACTGGCCCCACGCCCGCCGAGCCCTGAGTGTGCGCTACCCACGCTCCCGGGCGAGCCGAGGTGTAACTTCAAAGCGGTAGCGGGAGCGCCTGCTAGAGCCGCGAAGTAGGGTCCTGTGGCCCCTCTCCCCCGAGGCTCTCTCTGTCACCCCCAGGGTAGATGAGGTCCTGCGCGTTCCCAGAGCTGAGGAGTGTGAAGGTCAAAGCTGCGTTCCCATCCCTAGATCCGGGCTGGGGGAGTCCGATGACCCGGGAGAGCGAAGGGTCACTTGGCCGAATTCCAAAATTAGGACAGGAAGGCCCACGCCTGCCCCGCTGTAAGCAAGGCTGTCCAGCTGCTATTGTGCGCAGGGTCTCCGGTCTTGTCCCCTTCCTTCCCCACCATGAGATTCCAGCTCCCTGCCTCTCTTCCATCAGAGATGCAGCCCCCAGGACTGCAGTGACCACAGGTGCTCCCCACTGTGGCTCTGGATCAGATAGGTGGGCTCCAGGGCTCCTGCCTCCAGCCTGGGTTCCTGTACCCTGTAGGGAGAAGCGGCCCAGCCCCCACCCCTGCCCACTCTGCCTTCCTCTGCAGCTGCCCCAGGCCCTGCCTGCTCAGGCTTGCCTGGCAAGCTGGGACATGTTTGCCCCTGGAGGACCGTCCGTGGGTGATGGCTGCAGTGGTGGAGGGGCTGGAGGCAGAGGAAGCGATTGCTGCAGAAGACGCGGCAAGACTTACGGTGGAGACTGCAGATGCCCAGCCTGGGGCTTCTCCTGTCTTGGCCGGGAATTGGCTGAACTTGGACCTGTACCCTGGGGGCTGCCACCGGCTGCTGCACCTGTGTGCCCAGCAGCCCTCACCACTACTGCAGGTGGAGTTCTTGCAGCTGAGTACCCACGAGAATCCTGGGCTGCTGGAGACCACCCTGGCCCAGGTGCCCTGGAGCCAACTGCGCCTCCGCTCTCTGATCCTCAAAGGTGAGCACCTTGTACCTAGTGTCCTTGTCTCTACCTCTGTCTCCTTCACCTCTGCTTCTTGGTTCTCAAAAGCAACGCTGGCCCTACCTTGTCTCTCTTCTCCCTCCCTGCTTCCCAGATAGGAGATAGGAGCCCCTGTCCCATTCCTTGTCCCCTTTGCTCCTGAACTCTGAAGATGCCCAGTGAAGTTCATCATAGATCCTATGTGCTCTTGGGGTGATGGTGGGTGATGCAGTCAGCTGACATGAGCCAATGGCTCCCATCCCTTCTCCATCCATCTGCCTCTCAGTGTCTTTGTCTTTCCAGTGTCTCTCATTGGACTGGCTGAGAGAGAGGCCTTTGCCTCAACAGTGGGTTTGTATGACTGCAGGGCACAGCTAGAACCTGAAGCCTAACCACATCTGCCTCCCCCACTTCCAGGAGGGCAAAGCCGGGGTGCCCTGGGTGTCTGCCTCCAGGGCACCCTGACCACACTGCCTGCTGGCCTAAGTGGCCTGGCCTGCCTGGTTCACCTGGATCTGAGCTTCAACAGCCTGGAGACACTGCCAGCCTGTGTCCCACAGCTTCGTGGCCTGGGCTTCCTCCTTCTGTCTTATAACCGCCTGTCAGAGCTACCTGAGGCCCTGGGGGCCCTGCCCACCCTCACCTTCCTTGCTGTGACACACAACCACCTGCAGAGGCTGCCTACCACACTGGGGGCACTGGCCACCCTGCAATGCCTTGACCTCTCCGAGAACCTTCTGGACACTCTTCCCCCAGAGATCGGAGGCCTGAGCAATCTGAGTGAACTCAATCTGGCCTCCAACCGGCTGAGGAGCCTCCCAGCTTCCCTTGGTGAGTAGCAGCCATGGCCCCAGCCTGCACCCTGACCTGGGCCCCTGCACCATGGCCTTGCCACAAATGTGCCTTCCCCCTTTGCTGGCTGCCTCCTTGCTGCCCTCCTATCTCTCTGGGCTCTGGGGCCTCCTGTGCAGATTTGTCTTTGCTTGGCGGCCCTGAGTGGTCCTCAGTGACCCTACACTTGTGCTTGCCCGCAGCTGGGCTGCAGTCCCTGCAGATCCTTGTTCTGCACAGCAATCTCCTGACTTCAGTGCCTGCTGGCTTGGCCCACCTCCCATTGCTCACACGGTTGGATCTGAGGGACAACCAGCTCCAGAACCTGCCCCCTGAGCTACTGGACGCCCCCTTTGTGCGCCTGCAGGGGAACCCCCTGGGCAAGGCCTCGCCAGCCCCGCCTAACCCCCCAGGTAGGCTTGGTGTGGGGAGGGCCAGGCCACTGAGAATGGGTACTGTCAGCATCCTGAGGGCTAGTCTCCCTCCTTCACAGGGTTACCCCAAGACCTGGAGATGCCCACTCTGTTCCTGACTTCAGATATGGACAGGTACTGGTGGGGAGGGGACAGCCACCCTGTTACCTGGCCATACTGGATATCTTCCCCACACTTCAAGGTCTCGTAGCTCCAGCCCACAGCCCTCCCGTGTCTGACCTATTGAACCCTTTCCTCACAGCTTTCCTGTAACCCCGCAAGGCTGCTCTGTGACTCTGGCCTGCGGCGTCCGCCTGCAGTTCCCAGCTGGGGCTACTGCAGTTCCTGTCACCATCCACTATCGACTGTGGCTGCCAGAGCCAAGCCTCGTCTCCCTGGGTCCTCATGATTCTCTGCTCAGTGGTGTCCTGGAGCTGTGGCCCCACGGTGTGGCCTTCCAGCAGGCATGAGCGGGTTGGGGGGGAGCTGGAGAGGGGTAGAGCAGGGCTCCAGGTAGGCCCAGTCCTCACACTCTCATCACCTGGCAGGACGTGCGTCTGTGGCTGCTCTTTGTCCCACCACGGGCCCGTCGTTGCCATGAGGTGGTAGTCAGGACTCGGAGTGAGGACAACTGGCAGGACCTGGAAACCCACCTGGAGGAAGAAGCCCCAAAGGTGAGGGCAGCCTGGGCCTGTGGACAGAGGTGCAGAGAGCGGCTGTCTGACCCCATCTGCTTGGCTTGTAAGCTTTGCCTAGATTCTGTTTCTCTCCCCATGTCACCCAGCGCCTTTGGGCTCGCTGCCAGGTGTCCCACTTCTCCTGGTTCCTTGTGGTTTTACGCCCTGTGTCCAATGCCTGCCTGGTGCCACCAGAGGGGACACTGTTATGCTCCTCAGGTCATCCCGAGATCAAGGTCATCTTCCCTCCAGGGGCCACTGAGGAGACTTGTCACGTTTCCATGCAGGTGCATCAGGCAGCACCCAGGGTGGCAGGTGGCCCTGCACACAGTGGGTGCTGAGGGACCTGTCCCGTTCTACAGGTGGTACGTATGGCCAGCCGGGAGCTTCGAGCCCTCCTGGGGGAGCCAGAGGCTGCTGTGAGCCCCCTGCTGTGCCTCACACAGCGTGGCCCTGCTGGCTTCCTCTGCCCAGTCACCGTGCAGCTGCCCCTACCTCCTGGTGTCACAGGTGAGAAGTTGCCATGCATGTGGCCATGGGGTGGTAAGAAGGATGCTTAGAAGGGGGGCCTCAACCAGGGCTCAGCCTGCTGCCTCTCCTGTCCAGGCTTTAGTCTGGACCGCTCCCGTCTGTACCTGCTGTACCGGGCCCCTCCTGCAGCCACCTGGGATGACATCACAGGCCAGGTGGCTTTGGAGCTTACTCATCTGTATGCACGCTTTCAGGTCACACATTTCTCCTGGTCAGTGCTCTTCCTCCTTCCCCAGTACCCCCACTCTTGCCTGTCCAGCCACATCTTACCCCACCCTCCCAGGTACTGGCTGTGGTACACCACCAAGACCTGCGTAGAGGGCCTGGCACGCAAGGCCTGGGAGCGGCTTCGTCTTCACCAGGTCAACCTCATTGCTCTGCAGCGCCGCCGGGACCCTGAGCAGGTCCTGCTGCAGTGCCTGCCCCGGAACAAGGTGGGAGCTGGGGAACTGGAGTGGGTGGCCTGAAGGCCAGGGGTCCAAGGCTGTGGCTCCAAGTTGTGTAGTGTCCAACAGGTTGATGCTACTCTGAGGCGGCTGCTGGAGCGCTACCGTGGTCCTGAGCCCTCTGACACTGTAGACATGTTTGAGGGCGAGAAGTTCTTTGCTGCCTTTGAGCGGGGGATCGAAGTGGATGCTGGTAGGCCACCTTGCCCTGAGAGGGCCTGGATCTACCCCTTCTGCTGTGCCTGCTGAACTGTCCCCTACCCCCAGATCGCCCGGACTGCGTGGAGGGCCGGATCTGCTTTGTCTTCTACTCACACTTGAAAAATGTGAAGGAGGTGTACATCACCACTGCCCTGGACCGGGAGGCTCAGGCTGTGCGAGGCCAGGTGGGCAATGGGGTAGTGCCCCTTCGGCTGCCTAGGTAGAAGCCAGAGCCCTGAACCCCCTGTCCTCCTCAGGTGTCCTTCTACCGTGGCTCAGTGCCTGAGGAGGTGGCTCCAGAGGCCGAGGCTGCTCGGCAGAGGAAGGCTGCTGATGCCCTGTGGATGGCCACCCTGCCCATCAAGCTGCCGGTGTGAAAAGCTGCAGGAGGGGAAGGATAGAGCCCTGGGGGCTTACCCACCTGTGCGCATACTTCCAGGCTACACAGTTCTCCTGGTCAGGGCCCCTCCTCACTGCCTCCTTTCTTCCCAACAGAAACTTCGAGGATCTGCGGGGCATAGGCAGGGGCCTGGCCTCTCCCTGGTGCCCCTAAACCTGGGTGACGCTGAGACTGGCTTTCTGACTCAGAGCAACCTGCTGAGTGTGGCGAGGCGCCTGGGTTCCGATTGGCCAGCTGTAGCCTTGCACCTGGGCCTGCCCTATCAAGAACTAGAGCGTATCCGGCACAAGTTCCGGTAAGCCCCCTCTTACTACCTTGTCCTTGGCAGGGCCCTGGCTTCCAGGGAGGTGGGGAGTGGGCCAGCACCAGCCTGCAGAGTAGGGATTTGGCCACAGTGGCTCAAGGAGTGCCCCGCCCCATAATGGGGAGTGATCCTGGGGGTGGTGAGCAGTGCTGGGCAGGACTCCTGTCACCACCACTTTTCTTCCAAGGGATGACCTGGATGGGCAGATTCGACACATGCTCTTCTCCTGGGCGGAGCGCCAGGCTGGGCAACAGGGGGCAGTGAGGTGCCTGGTGCAGGCCCTAGAGCAGAGCGACCGGCAGGATGTAGCTGACGAGGTTCGGGCCATCTTGGAGCTCGGCCACCACAAGTACCAGGACAGCATCCGTCGCACGGGCTTGGCACTTGAGGACCCTGCCCTGCCAGGCGCTTCTACTCAGCAGCCCCTAGAGCCTGCTCAGGCCTAGGGCACAGGCTTGGAGCTGGCCCCATTGTGCCTGGCCCTGATTGATAGTGCCCCTTGTGCAACAAGCTGCAACATCCTCTGTGCCATCTCTGAGCTTGGTTTATTTGTCTGGTGGAGAGGTGGCTGGAGAGAGGGGTGACCCAATGATGGAGACCCAACCCTCCTGGGAGGGACCCTTCCCCCAGCCTCTTGCTGCTCCTGTCTTCCCAGGGGCGGGAATGTCAGCAGACCTCTGCAAAACCATGGCTGAAGGAGGGCCTGGTGGTGCATGCCTGTAATATCAGCACTTGGGAGGTTGAGGCAGAGGGATCACCTTGAATCTGAGGCCAGTATGGGCCATATAGTGAGTATAAGGCCTGAACCACATAGTCAGACCCTTTCTCAAAAACAAAAGTGAAGGCTGAGGTGGGTGGTAGGCCCGCCTCAGCCAGTCCGCCAGCGCGGGACCATTGCAGTTCAGGATCCCCTTTACCCTCCGAGCAGTGCCCCAGTGTGGGATCCAGAGACCAGTGAGGCCCCTATTCCCCCGGCCACCCTGGGCGGACAGGGACGCGGTGGCCGGCAGGGGGAGCCGCTGTGCACGCGGGCCGGGCGGGCGGGGCCGCGCGCGCACACCGCGAGGAGGCGGGGAGGCAAGCGTGGCGGTGGCGGCAGCGGCGGTGGTGGAGCGGTGAGTGCGGCGGCAAGGAGCCGCAGGCTGTAGGCAGGGACCCGCGGGCGCGGCCAAAGGATGCCGCGGCCCGGTCCGGCGTGAGTTGGTGTGCGGTGCCCGGCCCCGCCGCCGCGCGCGCTCCCGCCGCACACGTGTCCTGGCGGAGGAGCCGGCCCAGAGGAGGGGAGCGAGGCCTGGCGGCGGGGCGCACACGTGTACCCTCCGGCACAGCTAGGGTCCCTGTCGAAGACTCCAGGCCAGCCAGGTTCCAGCAGCGAAGCGCAGGGCCGAAGCCTGGCAGAGAGGAGCACACGGCCCCAGCGCCTCTCCATTGTCCCCCATCGGCGCCTTCCGGGCCCAGCCGGCTGGAGGGGAGGGACCCGAGGCTGGGAAGGGTGCGTCTTAGGAGTTGTCCCAGGCCAAGCCTCTGCGTTGGCCTCCCCTGCTCTGACCTGGGTGCGGGGCGTGGGGCTTGGGACCTGTCCGTGCTGTCCATGCCTCTGGCCTCACCGGGGGTCCGGATCCCAACGGGTAGTCCCCCGGACGGTCTTTGCGGGCTCTGGCTCTGTCCCTACCTGTGACCTCAGTTTACCTGGTGGGATGGCTGGGGCTGCAGACTGGCTTAGCCCCTGGGAACTCGGGGGCCTTGCTGGACCGTGGGATTCTGTGGTAATCCGGAGGGCCCTTGACAGCACTCAAGCAGGAGTGGAACCAAGGTGTGTATGTGTGTGAGAGTGCCTCTTAGGAGTTGTCCCAGGCCAAGCCTCTGCCTTGGCCTCCCCTGCTCTGGCCTGGGTGTGGGGCATGGGGCTTGGGTCTAACTCAGGATCTCCGGGCCAGCCTGGCTGTCTTCAGGGGGTGTAACTTCAGGAAGCCCTCTCCCAGCATCCTGCTGTCTCCCATTCCAGAGGGCACAGGGTAGGGGCTTGCAGTCTCCATAGGCCAAGCAGAGCCAACTGTGTCCAATGTACACCCAGGGATGGGGTGGGCAGGGTGGAGGGGGTGAGGTTAGGTTGAAGTTCAGAGGTTAGGACTGGAGAAGCAGGTGTCCTGAGGCTGGGTGTGTGACGGGCAGGGCAAAGGTCTCTGCATGGTTTCTGGACCTGTCAGGTAAGCAGGGCGTCCAGGGGTCACCTGTCTGCCCTTTCCAGAAGATGGCTTTTTATGCCCTGCAAGAGGGTCACCAAAGCACACATAGGCCTCAGGCCAGGTGGGCACCCAGCATCTCCGCAGAGTGCTCACACTCAGAGTCTCAGTCAGGGGATAACAGGACCCCTGGTAGATCCGGGCTCACCCCACAGGCTGCAGCCAGGAACCCACTGGGCGGCCAAGGGCCCAGGGCCTATGGGTGGGCAGCTTGGTGTGCAGGGTCAACAGATCAGGCCCCTGTTTCCCCCATCCAGTCTCCCACGCTGGTCCCTGGCCAGAAGAGGCTGCCTCACCACTGTCTTTTCCTCTTCGGAGGCTGCAAAGATCCCTAGCTAGCAAAGTGAAAGAGAAAATCGCCCCGCCCTACCCTGTGGCCAATCCCCGGCCCCTCGCTGCCTTCTAGTGGCTTATCTCCTAGTTGAGGTTGAATTGAGCCCTTGCGGGAGCTGTGGAGGATCCTGGAGGGTCTGTGTGCCTGAGGTGACCTGCACCCTCGTGCCACGGGCAGGGTAGGGAGCAGGCCTGGTGGGAGTCTCACCCTGGAGGGCCCTGGAGTGTGAGCCAACCTGGTGAGGGCTGCAAAGCTGGGAACAATTGATCTTTGAGGTGTGTGGGAGACATGAGGGCCTGGGGAGCTGTGAGACCCCCACGGTTCCATTTTCCTGGCAGTATCCCCTGGGAAGGCCCCTGGGACTGGCCCTTGGTTCCCAGCCCTGCAGCTGATGGGAAAGACCCACCCTCATCCCTAGAGAGGATGGGGAAACAGCCTCAGGACTCAGGCAGACCACCAGCTGGCCCTTCTGGCTACCCACTCTGGGGGTCGTGGTCCCTGGGTCCTGTGTGCATCTGGGTGGAGAGGACATGGGTGGCAGGCTAGTGTGGTGGGTATCTTAGTTTCCATGGGAGAGGGTTGTCCCTGAGGTGGCCAGCCCCATCTGGGCAGGGTCCTGGGGTATGAGGAAGAGATCTATACCCATCCCAAAGAGTCCAGGTGCCAGCTGCCCCTGCTCCAGGCTGGGGGCCGATTGTCACAGTCCGGTCCCCGAGAGGTGCCTGGCCCTTTAAAAGCTGGAGCTTGCCCAGTGTGCACGTGAGCATGAGTGTGTGCGTGTCCCAGCGTGTGTGAGGTTGGCAGGGAGGACTCTGCGAGTGTTAAGGGGAAACCAGGTGGCCCCAGGAATGGGCCAGGTGGCAGGCGTCTCTGCCTGCTTCTTGCACACTGAGGCTTTCTGAGGGTTGGGGGTGCGGCTGCTTGTGAGATGAGGGTGGGGAGCAGGGCTTTGTCTTGTGTCCCCCCCCCCACTAATCCCCGTCTTCTCTTCCTTTTTGTACAGGGGTGGTGTGACGCTTGCAGTCTCTCCTAGGGTGGAGGAGCAAGCTGCCTCTTGCGTCAGTCCCACTGGCCCTCATCTATCCACTGCTGCTGCCGCGGTGACTCCCCTCCCCCTCCCTGTCATCGGCCCCTCTACTGCTTGGTGGCCACCTCTGCTGCTCCTGCCTGCGTGTCAGAGTAAATGGCAGATAAACAGATCAGGTCAGAAACCTGGATCCCCAGCCACCCCTCCCCCACCCCCAGACTCCACCCACCACCTGTGGTAGAGGAAGAGGTCCTGACACCTCCCCCTGCACACACAGCCTGCCTGCCAAACTCATCAATGGTGGCATCGCTGGGCTAATTGGGGTCACCTGTGTGTTCCCCATCGACCTGGCCAAGACGAGGCTGCAGAACCAGCAAAACGGCCAGCGCATGTACTCGAGCATGTGAGTATGCTAGGGGCTCTGCGCCTGTGCCCTGGGCTGGACAAGGGAGATGGGGCAGGGTGGGGCAGCCTAGGGGATGTTGCACAGGACTGGCCAGGGCCCTGCTCGCTGCGGGGCTGATCTCTGGACCCTGGATGCTCCAGGCTGGGCGGGGAAGGTGCTGGCTCACATCTGCACACAGGAACTGGGGTGCTGGCCAGCCCCCCTGCTCATCCCTTCCCATTGGCCACAGGTCTGACTGCCTAATCAAGACCATCCGCTCGGAGGGCTACTTTGGCATGTACCGGGGTGAGGCTTGGACCAGGGTGGGCTGCTAGTGGGGTAGGAAGGCATGCCCGGGCCTCATGTGTACATGCAGAGGTGGCTGAGGCACTGGCCACGATCTGCCTGGAGTGCTGGGGGAGGCTGTTGAGTAAGAGGCTGGATTTCCTGGGGGGTGCCACTCTGCCCCCATTTTCTGCCAGTGCCTGGACATTGCCCTGGATCTGACCCTCCTCCCCCGCTTCCCAGGACAGGCAGGATCCAGCGTGCACCCAGTCTGGGAGGCAAGGAGCATTATGCAAAGCAGCTTAGAAAACAGTGCCAGGCCTGGATTTGCCCACATGTACAGCTCTGAGCCTTGGCACTGAGAAGGGGCTGGCCACCACCTCTGCTAGTTCTGACACCTATGTCTTTGCTTCCCCCCATCCATCCCCCAGGAGGGAGGTGTCCCCAGGGAGGTCTGCCATGGTTCCAGGGTCTCGACAGGATCTGAGACAGATGGCTGTTGGGGAGGAGATGCAGAGGGAGGGGAGGGTGGTGGCCAGCGCAGGAGGACAGTGACACAGAGGCCTGGTCCTCACCCCATCTGGCACGGACCAAGCCCAAATGTGGGTGAGAGGGCAGAATGGGTGGCCAAGGAGTAAGCACATGGGGCTTTGGCAGTTGGGAGGCATGTACTGGCCCAGAGCCTCCCTGACCAGGGCACAGCATGTTGTCTCCCCCATACTACCTGTGTGCGTCCCCCCTACCCTATTGACCCCAAAATACCCCACAGGAGCAGCTGTAAACCTGACTTTGGTCACCCCTGAGAAAGCCATCAAGCTGGCAGCTAATGACTTCTTCCGGCATCAACTTTCAAAGGATGGGTGAGGGACTTGGCCCACCTGGCTACTGTGGACCCAGGTCCTGGGGAGGGGACCATGTCAAATGCCTGGGTGGACATGGACATCAGCTGTAGCCACTGGATCCCATCTGTGGCCCTAAAGGATCTCCTGCCTTCAGGCCCTACTCTGGCTAGCTTGACCTAGTGAGGCACCTCCCCTTTGTGTGTGGGGGTGGGAGTGGGGGTGAGGGGGATCAAGGCGCTCAGTCAGCTCTCCCTGGCTGTCAGCCACTACCTGCTGCCAGGATCCGACCAACCAGCTCCCCTGTCAAGGAGCATAGGCTGCCATTGTGGCCCCTCCCAGCACATGCAAGATCCCTATTTCCCACTTCTGTGCCTTCTGGCCCCTGCCCTAGTGGCTGTCTGTCCCTGGGCCCAGCCTGCTGTTGAAGGGCCTCTTTCAGTCTTCCTGCCAGCCAAGGACTCCCACTTCTCACACTCTCACTCCCACAGGCAGAAGCTGACGCTGCCCAAGGAGATGTTGGCAGGCTGTGGAGCTGGTACCTGCCAGGTGATTGTCACCACTCCTATGGAGATGCTAAAGATCCAGCTTCAGGATGCAGGTCGAATTGGTGAGGGCCAGAGTCAGGGGGGGAGCAGCTGGGCCTTGTCCCCTGCTCCGAGCTCAGAGGAAGAGACCAAAGCCCTTTTCTCACCAGCTGCCCAGAGGAAGATTCTGGCTGCCCAGCTCTCGGCCCACACCAGTGCCCCAACCTCAATGGGGGCTCCTGCTGCACCCCGGCCCACGGCCACCCAGCTGACCCGAGACCTGCTGCGGAGCCGTGGCATTGCTGGCCTGTACAAGGGACTGGGGGCCACACTGCTCAGGTGGGAGGGCAGGAAGGGTGGAGGAGGCCTTGTGTCTACCCCCCGCCCCAAAGTCAGTGTCACTATCCCCTCTCTGCAGGGATGTCCCCTTCTCTATCGTCTACTTCCCCCTGTTTGCTAACCTGGACCAGCTAGGCCGCTCAGCCTCCGAGGAAAAGTCGCCCTTCTATGTATCATTTCTGGCTGGCTGTGTGGCTGGGAGTGCAGCTGCCGTGGCTGTCAACCCCTGTGATGGTCAGTGCTGGGCCTGGCCCTCAGGCTGGGGATGGGGGCCCAGGGTGGGCTTCTGTGCTGATGCATATGCCCCTTGTAGTGGTGAAGACTCGACTACAGTCGCTGCAGCGTGGTGTCAATGAAGATACCTACTCTGGCTTTCTGGACTGTGCCAGGTGGGAAAGTCCCAGGACTAGGGCTGGGAGATGGGGGTAGCACTGTACTGACCTTCCCCTTGCCCACAGGAAGATCTGGCAGCATGAGGGCCCCTCTGCCTTCCTGAAGGGTGCCTACTGTCGTGCACTGGTCATCGCTCCCCTGTTTGGCATCGCACAGGTGGTCTACTTCCTGGGCATTGCTGAGTCCCTGCTGCGGCTGCTACAAGAACCCCAGGCCTGAGCCCACTGTGGGGGCAAAGCAGGGCAGCTGGTCCAGGACTAATAGTGAGAAGTCTCTCTCCAGTCCTGGCCCATGGTGGTGGGGAGAACAGGGTTCAGGGTCCACAGGGGTGGTGCACACAAGACTGCCATGGGGCCCTGTGGATACCACCATTGGGATCAATATCTTTATTTATGTAGAAAATGCAGATATCTGTACATTCCTTGAGCCAGACCATGATCCAGTCCTGCCCGGACTGAACACCCCCAGGGACAGAGCTGGTCTCTGGGCTGGGGGCCCTGGACCTAGGCTGAGCAGGCTGGACAGTACACCCCATCCACTGGCATCCAAGGCTCTCCTGTTTACAAAGAGGACCCAGACAAACCTATTTATTGAACTTGCTGCGCCCATGTAGCTGCCTGTCCTGTTTATCCATCTACCACCTGCTGCTCTCACCTCAGCCAGCCTTGCAGGAATCCCAGAGCGATGAGGCTCATACTGAGTGCTGGCTCCCAGGGCAAGTGGCCCACTGTGGGATCTGGTGGAGGCCTCACCCCTGCCCCAGGCTGGTCTAGGCTGCATGAAGGCTGTGTGTATGTATATGCATGATGAGGAGCAGGTCATGCCTGCCAGCCCTTAGGCTGGCCTGGCTCCTTGGGAAGGGGCTGGGGTGCTGCTGCCTGGCCCACATGGCCAGGCAGGCCCTGTGCTCCAGACCCTCTGCTGACCCCATCTAGGAATTTATTTTGTGACCCCCCCCCACCCCCACCCCTGGACTGGACTGGATTGGACTGGACTGAGATTGGCCAAACCCAATAGCAAACTTGAAAACCAGTATGGAGAATGGGGGCACCTGCTCTGCTGTGGGGGAGGCAGTGGCTGCTGCCCACCCCCTAGGGCCCACTGTACTTTCCTATGTTGGGAAGTCCCCTCCCTCCCACCCTGATGTCGTAGTTTCAGGCACCTTGCCCTGCCCCGATGTGATTGTGTTGGTGACTGATCCTGAAGTGCTGGTGCTGTGCCCTCTAGCCCGGCCCCCCTCTGCCGAGGCCCTTTCCCAGTGACACTACCTGGGGCGCAGGTTCTTGGCCCCCATTTCACGGTTGCTCCTGGGAGCTGCCCCTTCCTGTATCTGTACCTTGGAAGCTGCTGCTGCTGCTTACAGAATTATATTTTTTCTTTTGAAGAGTTTTAAGAAGTTGTAACTTTTTGTGTCTTGTCATGTATGAGGATAAATAAATATTCTAAGTAGATGCCTCCTCTCTGCATGTCTGTGGGTGTGGGAGGGCAGCTCCTCTTCCAAGGCCCAGCTCCCCAGGCCTGCGCAGTGGAGGGGCCAGACCGCAGGTGGGGTTGGCCTGCGACTGTCCTGCAAGAAGGATGGGTACCTGAGGACAGCATGGCGGCTCAGTGCGCCCTCAGCTTGCCTTCCAGCCTAGGGCAGAGTGGATGCGCCCCGCAAGTCCGCCCCATGATGGTACAAGCCCCGCCCACATTGGCGTCATCAGACCCCGCCCCCGTGGTCCTCGAGTCCTCCGCGCGAGCTGTGCACTGTGGGAAACTCCGGGTGCGTCCGCGTCCGCACGGTCGTCGCTGCGGAGCCCTGGAGGAGGCGCAGCGCCAGCCGGCCCGAAAGACGGCGTAAGGCGACGGGCAGCGGGATGGGGCTCCGGGGCTGGGGCGGGCCAGGGTGCCTGGTCGCAGAGGTCACTGGGTCGCGCGGCCCTGCTCTCTCGGCCTCCTCGGAGACTGCGGAGGCGGAGGCGGCGGCGGTCGGGAGGGCGCAGGTGCGAACCAGAAGTGATGAGGGGCACAGCTGCCCTCACCGGTGCCGCCTGGGGCCGGGACCTCCCAAGCCGCAAGTGTGAGGTGCGGCTGGGGCTCCCTGGGAAGTTGGGCCACGACCAGGCCTCTCCTCCAGACACCCTCAAAACGCCATGCCCTTCAGGTGACCTTCAGTGTAGTCACTGCGCCTGTTGGTATGGGAAGCCAGAGCTACATTCTGGGGCAGGCTCCCGCTTCCTGTGGGCGGGGGCGTTTCTCATCCTTCCCCAGGCCTGGCTGGCCGGCCTTGGCTGTGGTCCTCAGGCCAGGCCCTTCCTGCACCCCATCTGGAACCTGGCAGTCGGTGAGGTCTTTCTTACAGTGGAGCACCCACCCTGTGCCCTGACCCTAAGGCCCTAGGGTACTGTGGGTACTACTTTAGGCTGTACCTGAGGCAAGCCCAGCCGCAGGCTCAGCAAGGACACCCTGCCATTGGGCCAGACATAGGTAAGGCGCTGGGGGGTGAAAGCACGAGAAGCCAGGGGTAGATGGGTGCCTGTCCTGCTTCTCTGTGATGCCTCAGTTTCCTCACTCCAGGGTCCTCATCCTAATATCTTTGGCCCCACTCCTGGCCCTGAGCCAGGGTTCCAGCTCAACCCTGCCCCTCCTCCACCAGGACCTTGGCCAGGCCACAGCCCAAGGCAGCTCAGCACCCCTGAGGAACAGCGAGGAGCCCCTCTGGAATGTGCTTTGGCTTTGTGCTGCCATGCCCACATGTCCCCATCACCCTCTGACCATGCATTGCTACAGTTCTCAGGAAATGGATGCAGCAGGCCATGGGCAGGACAGGTCCAGAAAGGAAGCAGAGGCCTCTGGCTGGTCCCACCTGGCCCTGCCCACCTGGGCTCAGTCCACAAGCCCCTGCCTCTGTAGCTTCGAGGGCTGCTCTGGGAGCGGTCAGGCTGATGGGACTATACCTTGAAGAGGAGGCTGGGATATGGGAGCTCCAAACCAAGACGCCTAGGGAGGCCAGGACACAGGAAAAGTGTGCAAGGGGCAGGGTAGGGGGGATGCACGGGGCTGCTTCCCTTGCCACATCCTCACTTACACCCCCCTCCAGGCCCATATGATGCCCAGGAGCAAGCTGTCCTGAGACACCAGTCAAGCCACCTGCCTGTTCCCCAAACCTGCCCAGTCACCAGCACCACCACCATGGAGTCCAGGGTGAAGTCGGCCAGCAGCCCCAAGCCAGACACCAAGGTGTCTCAGGCCACTGCTGAGGCCAAGGCTACCCCAGCTGCTGATGGAAAAGTCCCTTCGACCAAGGCTGGAAAAAAGGAGGCCCAAGTGGAGAAGCAGGAGCAGCCCACAGCCCCCGCCTCTGCCAAGAAGACCGCAGCCAAGGCTGACCCTGCCCTTCTCAACAACCACAGCAACCTGAAGCCGGCCCCCTCAGCTCCCACTGTCTCCAGCAGTCCCGAAGCAGCCCCAGAGCCCAAGGGTCCTGGGGATGGGGTGGAGGAGGACAAGTCCACCACCAGGGGCCCAGGGGGCCAAGGTCCTTGGCCCTGCGAGAACTTGACACCCCTGCTGGTAGCTGGGGGTGTAGCTGTGGCAGCAGTGGCCCTGATTCTCAGTATGGCCTTCCTGGCCCGGAAGAAATGATTCCTGGATGATTGGTGTCCAGGGGGGCACAGAGCCACTTTCTGTACAGACCTGGGAGCTAGTGCATGCGAGTTTACTGTACTTATCTATATCTACATACATACATCATATACATATATGTATACCCCCTCCATGTACACAGCGGGAGAGACACAGCAAGCCGCCTCTGCTCACCCCAGTATAGTCCCTGCCAAGCTCCATGGCAGAAGCCTAGGTTCTGGGGCTTACAGGGTAGGGAAGAGGCCCAGCTGGGCAGGCTAGGCAATGGACGCAGTGAGGAAAGACGAACAGATCCTGTGTGCAGCTGCCTGGTCTCTGAAGGACCAGAGTCGGGGTGGGCAGCAGGTCCCCAAAGTTCATATTCCTCATCCTGGTCTGGGCCTGACACAGGAGGACTGCCCTGAGGTAAGCAGTCCCTCTTCAGTGCCACCTCCACAACTGCCTGTGCTGTGACTCTGAGGAAAGATGGCTTGGGGACTCGTCTTAGCAGGAGCTCCTGGAAGTTCCCCTTTTTCAGTTTGTGCCCAGCGAAGCCCATGCAACTAGGGCCATGCCGCATTTCCTGGGCAGTGCTGACAGCCTGGGAGGGAGCCAGGTGTCCAAAGAGGATCTCCCCTCCCAGCTGTGCCTGCCAATACCCCCGCAGAGCGGCCCCTCCTGCCTACACCCAGCGACCCCATCTAACAAGCGTATAAATGCAATAACACAGGTAGTGTAGAACTGCTTGGTGGGTGGCAGTCACCCACCACCCACTTCCTGCAGGAAGACTGATGCACAGTCCTCTTCTGCACACATGGCCCTGGCTTGCCCTGGCATGGTGGCAGCAGGCAGGCTTCCCAAAGTGGTGGTGGTGGCCACTGTGGGAATCATGTCCTCACCTGGCTAGCACCACAGGAACTGGGGCTGGGTGGAGGCTGAGTCAGAAATAAACTCTGTTGTCTAAAGGCTAGGCTGGTGTCCTCACCTGCATGGGCTGGGAGGGACAGAAGCTTCCAGCTGGGACCTGGGGACACAGATCCACACCTGGGCTTCATAGACAGCAGGCAGAAGTGCCAGATCCCTGGTGGATACACCCAGTGAGCCTGCCCATCCCAGAAGCCCCTTTACCAGCCCTCCTGGTACCCTAACTCCCTCGGAACACCAGGTCTGTGGAACATAGCCCAGGCTGGGTCACTGGCTTCACAGCACAGGGCAGGAAGCTCCTTTCTGTCTCTAGGAACCCCATCCTTGGAGGGGGGCAGAGGAGCCTGTGGGAGGTTAGCCCACTCTGACCTAGTGTCCAATCAGGGACTGAGGCCATGCTGGGCCCAGAAGTCCCTTTTGGACTGCACCATCTGGGTTGCATGACCCCACCTCTAGGGTGCCAGGCTGGTGGATGGTGCTCCCCCCGCTTCCTCCC
Source organism: Dolichotis patagonum (assembly GCA_004027295.1). Lineage (NCBI taxonomy): Eukaryota > Metazoa > Chordata > Mammalia > Rodentia > Caviidae > Dolichotis > Dolichotis patagonum. The sequence continues at coordinate 11,372 of PVJX010023678.1, read as the reverse complement.
CTAGGCCACCTTTCGGCTGGTGGGAGGGGTCCCATTCATACAGCCACAGCCCAGGGTCACAGCTGTGGGCACCTCCACAAGGTGAAAACACCCAGAGTGGACTGTAGTCCCTGCCCAGGCTGCCCCTCATCTTCTCAAGTCCAAAAGGCCTCTCTTGGGCCACACAACCCAGACCTGGCTATCCAGGGGGAAGGAGGGCACTGTGCCACACGGGTGCGGTACTATTCTGTGCCTGGCAGGCGTCTCACTCTTCTCACTCTCTAGTCCTCTCACCATTCCATCTACCCTGTGGTTCACATCTCAAAATAGACAATTGCATCTCAGCAGTATGGGAAGCAAGGCAGGGAGATTTCATATCTGAGACCATCCTAAAGAAATGAGCCCGTCTCAAAACCCAAAATGACTTAGACAAATAATACCTTTCATTTCAGCAGACGTGGGGCTGCGGGTAGGTCTTCCAGCCTAAGCTGTAACCCAAGTGTGGCTCTCTGAGCTGCAATACTCCCCCCCACTGCTGCTTCCTTCCCTCACTGACTCACAGAGTGCTACAGTGGTTTAAGAATGTCTGCACCTCCACACAAAAGGAGGAAAATGGTCACAATGTGTACTGAGTTGATCCGGACTGTCCCGCTAAGCCCTGTGTGTTCAGGGGTGGGTCCTCAGCTTGGCACTGTCTGGAGGTTGTGAAACCTTTAAGGGGGGTACTAGTGGGAGGTCATCAGGTCACCAAGGGTGTGCCCCCATTCACCTGAGGAGCTAAACCAGGGCCTCTTCATTGACCTGCACTTAGAGGCACGCACTGGAAGGGAACCGCAGGATGCTGGCCTCTTCTGGCTCTCGTGCTTCTGGCAGAAAATGAGCAGTTTTGCTCCAACACAGGCACCTACTGTGACACACTGCCTGACCACTATGAGCTTGAAGCCTCTAAAGCCACGGGGCAGGATGAACCTTTTCTCTGTGAGTTATCAGCTGGACCTGATGGCCCACATCTGTCATCCAGCTCTCCGGAGGCTGAGCCAGAGGACTGCCAGCCTGGACTGAACCCTACTTCAAAAGAAACAAATCACCAAAAATTACCTCTAAGCCAGTCCACACTGTGTGCAGCCAGCACCATTTACCTCCAGGACTTCCATCTCCTCAAGTTCTGTCCCCAGCCCCTGGGACCCACTATCCTACTTCCTATCTCTTTTTTTTTTTCCCCTGGTACCGGGGATTGAACTTACAACCACGTGCTTGCAAAGCAGATGCTTATGCCACTGAGCTAAATCTCTAGCCCCTCTACTTCCTATCTCAAGGGATCTGATGACAAAGGCAAAATGGCCTCAAGCTTCACTCATGTAACATATCAGGTTTCTTTTTTTCTGTACTGTGGGTTTGCTATGACCCATGTGTCCCTTGAGCTTCCTAGGGTGAAGGACCAAGGGAGGATGAGAAAATAAAGAAGAAACAACGCTGGGGTCAGGTGGAGTCCTTACCCTCCTGAAGGGAGGAATTGCTCAACCACTGTAGCACCTTTATTTATACACTCGGAAGAATGATGTCAACTTCAACCCCGCTGCCTAGCCACCCATTGCTTGGAATGTCTAGGGGCTTGGTGTTTTTCTGGGCTGAAGCAACGTCTTCAGGTGCTTGCCCTGGGCACTCTTTGTTCTTGAGATGGCCATGCCTTGGCCACACCTCAACCCTGCATGTGTGGTCAATTTCCAGCTTCAAAGGCTCCCAAAGGGTTGAAACCAGGCCTTCACAGTAAGGCACACTCCCAGCCCTGTATGTGTGTAGACCAGATCTTGCTAAGTTTTCACACTGGCCTCAAACCTGTGATCCTTCTGTCTTGGCCTCTGACTGCTGGGATAACAGCAATGAGCCATGACTTTTGAGATGCAAAGCATTAGACTGGATGGACCACATTCTGTGTGTCCCTGAATCTGTCCATGGACACTCAGGTTGCTTTTGTCTCTGGATTCTCACGAACAGGGGTGTACAACACCCAAGTCCCCATTTTCCTTACTTCTGGGGTGCAGCCAGCAGTGGCATCGATGCCCCTCCATGGCAGGTGTGTTGCAAAGTGGCGGCCTGAGTGCCCCAGGGTCTGCCAATCCCAGCGAGAACGCTGGCCTGCTTGGGTGGCTCCACTGCACCTCCTCACCATGCAGTCTCGCCCTCAGTCTCATTCTCTTCCTCCTCTCTGTGCCAGAGCTTGCGTGTCTGCTGGCTGAAAAGCCTTGCCTGACCTGAGGGACTTCTATACATTGCATATCCCAAGCTTTTGCCACTGAGGGCACTGGAAACTCTCATGTCGTGGCTTCTGGAGCAGAAACTGAACTCTGTCCCCGAGCATCTGCAGCTGTGATGAGGAGGCCATCCTGCCATGCCCTAGTCCAGCAGCCCATGAGGACTCACACAGGCCTCACCCCAGGCACTAAGGTTCTGAGGGCAACACACAAGCCGTCTGCTTCCCCTCAAGAGACCCAAGGGCCCCTGCCTCCTTGCACAGTGACACCATCTCCTCTAGCTCTTGCTTTTCAGCACAGCATGTCCTGAGCCTGCAGCCACACCTGCCACACTCGCCATCACAGTCGCTCTATCTTGCCTCGTTTCTTTTTAATTTCCCACCAGGTTCAGCAGCTCCTGATGTCCCTCCCCTCCAGGGGACTGTCAGAACCTGCTGGCATATATCCCCAAGACTCAAAACTTCAAAGGTCCCTAAACTTGAATATAGCAACCTTTCCAAAAGGGAAAAAACAAAACAAAACAAAACAAAAAAACCCCTCAGGGACACCAGGGCTAGTTTATTTTGATTACAGAATGGCTTTTAAAATATAAGCAAAAATGCTAATCTATATGAAAAATGATGTTGACAGTTTGATAAGGGATTGTGTTTTCTGATTTTTATTATTTTCTTCTATTCATTTTTGGTTTCATTCTGTCTTTTATTTTTAATTAAAAAATAAAATAAATATAAGCAAATACCAGATTTTAAAAATATTCAGTATATTAAAAAGCACACACAGAGCTGGGGATTTAGCTCAGTGGCATAAGCCCCTGCCTTGCAAGTGCCTGGTTGTGAGTTCAATCCCTGGTACAAAAAATAAAAAATAAAAAGCACACATGCACTGTTAAATGTAGCACAGGCAGCATTATCTCAGGGACAGAGGCATCTATGTCCTAGAAAGTGCTGGAGGCAGGCCCTGCCCCACAGCGAGCCTCAGGCTATGCCCCCACTAGGCTGCTCTCATGCCCTGAGCCTTCCCAGGTACTGGAGCTTTTGGAATACCAGTACTGGCCTCTTGGCCACTGGCCTCTTGGTACTGCTTTTGGAGCCCAGTACTGGCCTCTTCTGTCTAACTGTCCTCATGTTGCAAGCTAGTGGCACAACTTCCAGCAGCCTGGTGGGGGCTGAGGCACATTGTTTTTTTCCTCTCTAGCACCCTGTCCCTCCTGCCAAGAGCATGCAGCTCCTTTCTCTGTGACGGTGGATCACAGCAGCAGGCATGGGTAGAGAAAGCCAACGAAATCCTCTAGACGCAGGGCCCAAGGCCCAAGGCCCAAGAGAGGGCAGATGTGTATCTGTACTCAGAGGTCCTGGCTCCCTACATCTCACTGGCCAGTCCCCTCAGGTCATGACAATGGAGTAGATGGACTGCATTGCCCACTGCAGGCTAGCAAGGGCAGAGACCTTGTCCTGGCAGGCATCTGCACCCTATAGTGGGAAGGTAGCATTGATGTGACCTTCCTGACACTTATCCCTGCTTGGCACAGAGGTCAGAAGTAAGTTGGGCTTGGTCTCCATCACCCTCCACCCTACAGGACTTGGACACTCACCGACCCCTTCCTCTGGGTGCTCCTGACATCCTGGGTCTGTGACAGCCTCTTCCCATCACCTCCTTCAGGCAACAACTGCCGACATTTGGGACTCCTTGGCCAGGCCTGCCAGCCTGGGGAGGGACACTGCAGTGGCTGGGCATTCCCAATGGTGCAGAGCCTTTCTGCCCCAGTGATGGCTTGTTCCTGCCCCAGATCAGCTTGGGGCTGTCACTCACTGCCCTCTGCTTCTTGAGCTGTGAGTTTCCACATCCCACCTAGCCCAGCCTTGCCCTAAGCCCTGCTGGGCATGCAGCTGGCTCTGGACAGTTCCCACCCCTACACAGCAAGGAGGGACTCAAGTCTCCCAAAGCCCAGAACCCTACTGAGGTTTGCCTGAAAGTCACCTGAGCTACCAGTGAACACTCAAGTACACTATACAGCCATGTTCTCAATAAAACAGGATTGAGCAGGTAGTGCCAGTGATGCTTAGGGCTTAGGAGTGAAGTCAGTGGTCAAGAGTTTGATGGGCAGAGAGGAGCTCTGGCATTTCAACCAGAGGAGCAGCCAGTGCAAAACCACGCAGGAAGGACTCAGGTGAAAGCAGGTTGGGCTGGAAGGATGCTGGAGGCCCTGCAGCCTGGGCCAGCCCCACAGGGAAGAGGTCCCTTCCACCCATCCCTAGATGGCACAGGAGCAAGTTTACAGATGGCAAACAAACATGCTCCACAGTACCCATGTTGCGGTGGCTTGTAGCCTCCCAACAAGGCCAAATTCAACTTCAGGGGCATTCCTGCTCCCTGCACCTTCCTTGTCGAGTGAGAGCGCCCAGCAACTGAACCACAGCCACCAGATATCACAGACATCCCGTCCCAGTGCCAGTGCCTATCAGAACTCAGACTTGGCCCTGAGAGATCTTGGGAGGAGGTGTGGCACAGCAGAGGTGTATGCCAGGTGCAGCCAGACACTCCAGGATGCGGTTCCCACCTGAGACCTCTGGCCTCCATCCTGGGACCGTTGGCAGGCTCCGCCCATCACTCCTCACAGCAGCCCACCATGCCAGGGATCAGCTGTGTCCCTGGGGTCAGCTCTGAGGATGCTACTCAGGGATGTGGCGCAGCTGCTCCTGCAGGTCTAGTGGGCTGGGGCCTCCTCCGTCACTGGGCAGGACAGCAGGCAGAGGCGGTGGCAGAAGAGGTGCTGCGTGGCCCGGAAGCGCCGTGCCCTGGACTCAGCCACCCTGGCTGGTACCAATCATGACACTTTCCTGAGTGGAGCAACAGTCCTGGTGGTGGCAGGTGGCAGAAGGGGGCCACCAGCCTCCCCACCAGCTTGGGTCCGAGCCATTCCACTCTCTCCAATTCAGGCTGCAAAGGACACAGCCAAAGACATTCGGGGCCAACTACACGGCAAGGAAAAACCGCTTGAGATGCAGCCTTGCCCCAGACAACCGAGACTTTGCAACAGGACCCAGCACTGCGTAGGCGTCATTTCAGGAGGTGACGCCCATTCCTGGGGTGCGCCAGTCCACCCTGGAGGCTCGCTCCCCACTTCGGCCACGCGAAGCTCGTCCTGGAAGCTCCCTAAGCAGGTGGTCCTCGTCCACCGGGCCAGACCTGGCAGCGCTCAGGGTCCGTGCTCTGGATTCACGCTGGCCTATCTCTGCCCCGTTGGCGCAGAGCAAAGGACCCAGCCAGGAGGGTCTGGAGCCAGCCGGAGCGGGCTAGGTCTGATCGGTCCTCCGGGCCTCGTAGCTGAGCAGTCTAGCAATGCAGAGAGGCCGGAACTTGAGCTTGCGAAGAGGACCCGGGCGCTTGCGCCACCACGCTCTTAGCCGCGCCCCCGAAACTTGCGTCCTCGCCCTGCGCATGCTCCTCCCCATCCTCCATCTCGCCCCGTCCTCTGCGCATGCTCTGCCCCGCGCCCAAGCTAGCCAGTCCCTAAGCCATGGCGTCCGAGCGGCTGACCGCCCGGCCCGCCTGCTTGCTCGTGGCCAGCGGTGCGGCCGAAGGTGAGGCGCGCGTAGCGGCGGCTCGGGCGCTGAGCTCAGGTGATACCTGAGGAGGTCGCAGGGGCCGGAGGAAGCCAAGCCGCGCTGCACCTGAGGCAGCCGTTCTTGGGCTCTGCGGCCTGAGCCCGAGGCTCCCGCGGGAGGAGTCGGGATTTTGGCCACTGCCGTGGTTCCCTCGGGGCGGCCCGGTTCCCGCTGCTCCAGGAAGCGTTCGGGAAGGGTCGGTACAGGGCACCGGATGGCGGGGTTCTTTGTCCCCAGCAGGCGCCTGGTGTCCGGCGGGTTCTAGAAGGCGGGGCTGGCGCCTTCCCGAGCGCCAGACCAGGGGCCTGGTGGCCACTGGGGAGACATTCGGAAAAGTGATCAGCACGTGACCCTTCTGTGGGACCCAGGGATCTGTATGTCGATATCTGAGAGGGGATTGCGTCATGGGGTCGTGGCCTGCCCGGTTCTGGGCTCCCCATACCGTCTCCGGAGGGCGATGAGAGGAGCCCGAGGGGGAGCGGCACTGCAGTGTGGGTCTTGTCTACTGAGGCTGAGAGCGGCGGGGAAGGCTTGCTGAGGACTGGGGTGGGGGTGGGGGGCGGGGCGGCGAGGTGGCTGGGCGAGTGGTGGTGGCAGGCGAAGGGAGTGAGGGTTTGGAGTAAGGCTATGGACAGAGTGCGGTGTGGTTTGGAGAATGTTTATTCCTCGTGTGAATGGTTGGCGATGACAGTGTCTTAATGAGGTTCAGGGATTGGATTGCGGAGTTAAACCAATGTCGACACCTGGGTGCTGCAGAAGGTAACGCGAGTCGGTGCTTCTTGGAGTCCAGGTGCAGAGCTGTACTGTCCTGGAGCCTTCAGGACTGGACAGGCCTGGTTCGTTTTGAAAGGCCCCTTGATGGCAGCAGCGGCCTGGGAACAACAAGGCAGAAGGGGCAAAATTCCGGAGCCCTTGGAAGGAAGGGCTTGTACTTTCTGGGGTGTGGGGAGGGCTCAGGACACTCTGCTCTCCAGCTGCTGCTTGTCAAAGCCCCATTTCTTTGGGCTCAGGCCTTATTGCCCTTCCCCAGGTGTGGGCACCTGGGACACTGGGGTGCTGTGAGTGGTTGTCTATTTGTAAGTGAGCCCTGCACTTGGGTTTGGAGACCTCTGGCAGCTGCATGTGAGGATGGGGGAAGTGGAGTGGTGTTGAGGGGGGCTGGGTTCTTCCCAGGTCTGGCTGACCTGGTCTTGGCCTGAAGGCCAAGTCCCAAACTGGGGACAGAGTCTGGCCTGGTGGGGCGCAGATCTAGCTGTGCTCCTTGGACCTTGTCCTTTGGGTTTCAGCTTTCTGAATCTGAAGGGTTCAAAGGAGCAAGGGATTACCTGCTTCTAAGGGTGAATCTGGGATCAAGAGAGTCCCCAAGGATGGCCGCCCTGTCATACCTGTCTCTCCTCTGCAGGTGTGTCTGCCCAGTCCTTCCTCCACTGCTTCACACTGGCCAGTGCCACCTTCAACCTGCAGGTGGCTACCCCTGGGGTAAGTGCAGCCCTGCCCTCAGACTCCAAGCCTCAGATGCTTGGAGCCCCCACCTTTTGGGGTGGAGGCCAAGAGGGTGCTATTACCTCCTGTTGGGAGCCTTCTGTGGCCCTGATGGAGCTGGCTTGGGGTGAGGGTTCTGCATCTAGACCTGGCAACATCCTAAAGTATTGGTCCCCATCCCTGGGCTCTGGCCTGACTGGTGCAAGGGAGGCTTTTCACTCTGGTCTATGCTTTAAACAGCTCCAAGTGGCAAATGAGGCTCAGGCAGGTTGAGGCTCAAGTGCCAAGTGAGGCAGATGTTTCCAGTGGAAGAGGTCTCGGGTAGACACTTGCTGCAGGAGATAGTGTGTGCTTGTGAATTTTCACATTTGATTTGTTTGTTTATTTTGGAGCTATGAGTTGAACCCTGAGCCTTGCACATGATAGGCTAGTGCTACTGAGGTGCATTCCTCAGCCCATTTTGTACCTTTTAAAGTCCCCTGCAAGGTGGGTGGGACAGCGCTTGCCACAATCCTGAGTCTGGACCCACATCAGTGACCCGAGTGCTCACCCTTGACCTCTGGGATCTCCCTTACAGGGGAAGGCCATGGATTTTGTGGACGTGACTGAGAGTAATGCACGCTGGGTTCAAGACTTCCGCCTCAAGGCCTATGCCAGCCCTGCAAAGCTGGAGTCTATCGATGGTGGGCCAGGACACATTCCTGCTGGGCAGTGTGTTCCTCTTGGGTTGGGGTGTCTGAGACCTTAGAGCATCAAGGGCTGCAGATGGGTTTGGGATTTCAATGTATGTCCCATTCTTCCCCTGCAGCCACCCTGGGACTTGCCATGAAGTTCTATCACTGTCTAGGGCCCTAGAGTTCTTGTGCTCTTCTGGGGGAGGTGTAGGTCAGCTGTCTGTGAGGACTGTGTGGGGTTTGGGACAGTATCATGTGATATCTGGCTGGTTCCTGGGGGTGGGGTAGGGGTCCTGCCCTGGCTGTGCCCTTGGAACTTACTAGTGGATTCCTGGCCTGTGGTTTCCCCTCAGGTGCCCGCTACCATGCTCTCCTGATCCCCAGCTGTCCTGGTGCCCTGGCTGACCTGGCCAACAGTGGGTCCCTGGCCCGAATCCTGCAGCACTTCCGATCTGAGAGCAGTAGGTCACAAGAACCAAGGGATAGGCTGGCAATGCAGGGTAGGGTTGGGCAGCTAGTTCAGGTTCAGAGCTGGGCATGTCTGGTCATTTTCCCCAGCCAGTTGGACCTGTGCAGAGTTGCATGATCCTGCCTGGTTAGTGGACAAGTTTGTGTGCCACTTATACACACAAAGGTGCAACCCTCAACCGTACGTTATGCTTCTCCAGCCTCGGCTCCTGAGGGTGCTGGTGGCTGTGCCCTCCTGGGGACCTGTGTGTATAGATTGATGGCAGGGGTCCTGATAGGCGTGCACAGTGTTCATTACGACAAGTAGGACGCTCATTGGGGACCAGCACATCGCCAGGCTGGGCTGCCACACAGCACCCTTTGTTGGGGAAAACAGTCTCTCTGGGCCTGGAGAGGCAGCCGTCTTAGCTGTGGGAATTCACGCATGCAAAGCTTGTCCTGCTGGCACAGCAGCCTCCTCTGAACCAGGATGACTTGTAGATGGAGGCTGCACTAGGTGTCTCTCCTTCATGTGTATCTCAGCCCCAAACCTGGAGTGACCTGGGCCCTAAGCAAAACCTGGCACTGACGCCCACCTGGGGAAGTGGGTGATAGCCTGTGGCAGAGTGTGGGTATGTTGAGCCAGGCTGGTGACCCAGGCCTTGGGCTGCTTCACTGCTTTCAGAACCTATCTGTGCCATTGGCCACGGTGTCGCTGCTCTGTGCTGTGCCACCAGTGAGGACAGGTCCTGGGTGTTCCACGGCTATAGCCTGACAGGGGTGAGTGTATTGGGCAGGCCAGCGTCTGCAGTCAGGTTCTCGAAGCACCGTGACCCTGCTGGCCCTGTATCCAGGGCCCTTATCCCCTAAATGAGGACATGTGTCCAGTGTGACAGGTGCCGGGCCTACATGGGCAATGTCATTACCCACTGAGAGGCTTGGCCGAGGCCACCAGCCTATCTGTCACCCAGGTGCCCTAATACTGGGGAGCTGGGCCCTTGGCATGAAAGCTGCCTGTTGTGGGAGGACAGCTGGCTTTGCCCCGTCCCTGGCTTCCTGCCTCAGCACCACCCCCCCATCCTCATCTGCCCATCGTGAGTGAGGCTCCTGCTTTGGTATACCCTATCTGTCCCTTGAGGTGGGTCCTGGGAGCAGGGGAAGGCCCTGGGAGGGGCCGAGCTGCTGGGGCTGTTGTCTGGCTTAGGTCCCCATCCCCACAGCCTTCCGTGTATGAACTCATCAGAGCCCCTGGCTTCGCCCGGCTGCCGCTAGTCGTGGAGGACTTTGTGAAGGACTCAGGCGCTGGCTTCAGTGGTAAGCCTGGTATGCCCCCAAATGCCCAGTCTAGGTGCACCTTGGGGGAAGCTGGCAATGCCTTTGGCCACAGCCCAGGCTAGGCAGCCCGAGCCACTCAGATCACTGGGCCCTCAGCAGGCAGAAATGGGTCTGGGGACACCAGCGCCTAAGATCTGTGCCCTCCACTCTTCTAGCCAGCGAGCCTGATGCTGTGCATGTCGTGCTAGATCGCCACCTGGTCACCGGGCAGAATGCCAACTCCACTGTCCCTGCTGTGCAGAACCTGCTGTTCCTCTGTGGTAGCCGGTGAGGCTTGGGAGACCTGGGCTGGACCTGCCCCATGACTGCTCCTATGTGTGGGTGCTGAGCTTTGACCATGTGTCCATCCTGCAGGAAATAAATCTGCCAGCGGACACTGCCCCTGTGACGAGGTCCAGGTATCCTCAGAGGCAGCTGGACTGACTCTCTGGCTCCAAGGATTCCACTGTTCCCTGCCTGATGAAGCCCCTTGAGGGGGCCATGGCCTGGACTCATCTTGGGGAATTGGCTGCTCTCCGGAGTGGCCATGCCTTCCTGGTCCCTTGGTGCCCAGCAGTCTCCCAGGTGGCTTGGGGATGACTCTGAGTGCTGGTGGCCATATAGTGCTGAGGATTCTGAGTTTTGCATTCTTGGCAAGCCGGTTGGTGTGTGGAGCGGAATTCACCTTGGGTATCCAGGAATGGCCTCACCCGTTAGCTGTTACCCCATGGGAGGCTCAGGACATCTTATTCTGCCCAAGGTGAACAGGGTTTGATCAGGCCGAAGCTCTGCACTCCTGCTGAGGGAGGAGAGGCCCTCACTGTGGCTGGGATGGTACTGGGACCCTGGCAGTGAACACAGTGATGTCATTGTGGTCCATATGGCATCGGGAGAGTCTACTGGGAAGAGCCTTTCCCATGATGCCCGGAGCTGGGCTCTGTCTACAAAAGCAGCATGGGTGGCATGGGCTCTGTTGAGATAGGGAGGCTGAGCCCTGGCTTCCTGGGCCCTGGACAGGCCTTGGCAGGGAAGGAGACCCCAGAGTGGCTGCCCTCCTGGACACAGCTCATTTGTTTTCTCTCCTGCTGGCCCCCCTCTGCACAGATGCTGGCTCTGAGTCAGGCTCCCCAGAAGCCCCGGTCCCCCACCCAATTGGAGCCTCCCCTTTCTTCCTGATCCTGCATTAGCAGCTTGACTGGCTCTGCTGGCCACATGTCCCCAGGCACAGGCTGTCTTGTGACAGAGATGTGGGTGGGAGGCCCCTTGATTCTGCAGGACCCAGTGGAGGAAGACACCAACACAGCCCCTCTCAGGGCTGCTCCCAACCACCTCAGTGTCTTTGGCTGCTTCCTTCCAAGATGGGGTGCTGTAGGTCTTGTGCTGCCCAGTCCACTCCTAGTGTTAAAGGCCCTAATCCCATTCATAGGAGCTCCTCTCTGGCCTGACCAAAGACCCTCCAGTGCCAGGGTCGCCATCCTGTTGGAGTTCTGGGGGACACAGACACCGAGCCCAAGGTGAGCATTTTGAATGGGTGTGGCATCTGCTGAACACTTCTGGTTGGGTTGCTTGAGCGCTGCTAAAGTGGCTGCACAGTGCTGCTCTCCAGAGGCTAGGCGTCT
>PVJX010023677.1:0-28977 GCA_004027295.1 Dolichotis patagonum | reverse complement strand
GAGTTTGATCCCCGTGCAAAAAAAAAAAAAAAAAAAAAAAAAAGTGAAAAGATTGTGCTCCACTTCCTGGTGTGATTTATCTAAAGCATCAAATGTAGTTGAACCTTGAAAAAAAGTATCCAAATGTAACACTCTGTGTTAAGGGAAAAAGAAGATAAAGTGAAACAACTGGGTGAGATCATTGTAATTGATACAGAAAAACACTCTAACAAGTCCAATCTTCTTCGTGGTAAAAGTACCAGAAAGTTGGAATGGAAAGTGTCTGAACACGATAAAGGGCGATTTGTCAAAACACCACAGCTACCCTCATACTCAGTGGAGAAGAATGGGAGGATTTTTCTCTGAGATCAGAAACAAGACAAGAGTGCCTGCCTTCACCGCTGAGCCTCAACATTCTCCTAAAGTTCTAACCACAGTAAAGAAAAGGAAATAAAAGGCGTTCAGAGGAAAACAATTATATCTTTTAAAAGATGCCATGATCTTCTCTCTGGAAAATCCCAAGTAATCCATAAAAAGCCTGAGCTAATAAAAAATTTAGCAAAATGTCAGAGTACACAATCAACACACAGGAATCAGCTGTGCTTTACCCACCAGCAAGGAACAATCCAATAAATAAATAAAGCAATCCCATGTACCATAGCATCAATGGTAGTGAAGTGCCTTAGTAACAGGACCAAAAGGAGGGAAAGACTTGTACACTAAGACTGTAAAACACAGCAAAGAGGAAATAGAGAAGATCTAAATAAAAAGAGATGCTGCCCACATTCATGGACTGGGGAGATTGTTAAGATGGACATGTTATTCTATCATTTCAATGTAATCTCTATCAAAACCCCAAAGAAATTTTTTTATAGAAATAGAAAAACCAATGCTCAAATTCACATGACATTGGAAGAGGTCCTAACTAGCCAAAAGGAAAAGAAAATTAGAAACCAAAAAGAAAAACATTGAAGTGCTCACATTTTCTGATTTTAAAACAAATTACAATAAAAACGGTGGCATTAGCATACGGAGAGACAGATAGGTCAGTGGGATAGAATGGAAAGCCCGGAAACAGGTACAATTATTCCCAATTGATTTTCAGGAGGATACCAAAACTAGTGGATGAGGAAAGGGCAAGCTCTTTGCCCCGCCGTACCAGGATAGAGGCTGCTGGGGTTACAGGTGTGCAGCACTACGCCTGGCTAACAAGGATTTATAAATCACACTCAGGGTCTCAACCGCAAGCTGAGGCCAACGTCGGTGCTGAAGATGTTTTTAAAAATGTTCTGATAGCAGTGTTAGAGAGAGGAGAAGCTGCTTTACCCCAGCCCTCACGTGTTTTGTTTTGCTTTTGAGACGGAGGCTCGCTGTGCAGTTCACACCGGCCTTGAACTTGCTTACATAGCCCAGGCTGGCTGCAGAGGCATGGCGGTCCGCAGCGCCTCTTGTGATGGCCCAAGTTCTTCGCTCGGGGGTCTCAGTGTCCAAAGAGCTTCAGACCGAGGGTGATGGCCGAGGGGGGTTAGGACAAGCTGCTCACCCACTCCAAACCTGATTCCAGGAAAACCTCTACTTTGGAATAGTTTGGCGGAAGAGACCATGTGCAGAACTCTCTCCTAGGCAAATGAACGCTCAGGAAAGTGGAGCTCAGGAAAGCTCGGGAAAAATATGGAAGCCGCTCCTCTTGGTCATTTTATTATCAAAAATTATTTAATATTGGCAGTTATGCAAATGGATGTGGTCTTATTTGATCTCAATCAGGCAGATTCTAAAGAAGAAGACAGTTCAGAAAGAAGCTCCTGGGACAGTTTGGTGGACAGGTCAGAGTTTGATGGCGCAGATCACATGGATAACATTAGATTTCCTAATTCAGAAGGCAGAAAAGGCCAGGTTGCAATTTGGCACAGTCCAGCCATGAGAACCAGGAACAGTGAAATAAAGGCTGTGAAAAGCAACCGGAGATGCACACCTGCTAATTCAGGGAGAAAGAATGTGGCTCTGGGGGGTTTTGCACTTCTGGTACCAATGGTGCCCTTCTGTGTTAAAAGAAAACTTTTAGACAAATCTAAGAGTTTGAGCAAAGAACAATTCAGGAATCAGATGCACTCAGCATGGAGAGGGGTTCAGAGAACTCCACTGAGTAGCGAGGGCAGCAGGTTTATGAAGCTGAACACAGAAGACAAGTAGAGAAATTGACTGGTCACAATAAGTAGCACTAATTAAGTAGAGACTTGATTAGTCACAGTGGAGCTTTTGCCTGGGTGGACACGGTCTGACCCGTGTGGGCCTGAGATTGTGTTCCGCCAAAACCCAGCTATCTGTTACAAAAGCACGTTCCTATTTCAACTGTTACAGATTTTTTTCTCTGTGAGTCAAGCTACGCACTGGGATTATACTTTCTTCTCAAAGTTTCCCGCAGTGTTGACTCTTGTTAACAAATAGTTATTTCAAGATAACTAGAGGATTGTGGGTGTTTTGCTACAAAGAAATGACAAATGTGGGAAATGACAGATATGCTAATTACCTCGTGATAACATGTTTATAGGCATCGGAACAGCACACTGAACCCCATAAATTTGTATGACTATGTGTCAGTGTAAGTCAATAAAAGAAAAAAATACACCCCTTAACCAAAAGCAAAATAAAACAAATTATGCCAGGATAATTGAAACAAAAAAGTGATGAATTTGGGCCTCTCTCTCACGTTATATACAATAACTAGCTAACTGGACCCATGACCTCAGTATAAAAGTTAAGATGGTACAACTTGTGGAAGAAAATACAAAGGTAAATCTTTAAAATATTTGGTTTAGCTATTAGTCCTTAGCTATCATACCAAATGCATAAGCAATCGAAGGAAACAAATCAATACATTATATGTCGAGATTAAAAACTTTTGTTCTTCAAAGGACATTATCAATAAAGTGAAAAGGTAACCTATAGAATGAGGGAATATATTTGGAAATCATGGATTTGATAAGGTAATAATACCCAAATACGTAAAGAACCAGGTGACCCAGTTTAAAAATGGGTGGAGCACTTACAAAGATATTTGCCAAAAGAGTGACTAAGGTCACAATGAAGCTCCTCAGTATCATTTGCCAGTTAGTCACTAGCAAAATGCTATCAAGCCTACAAGGGTACACACTTTACACTTGCCAGGGAAGGGAGCATTGTTTGTAACAAAGAAAGACAACAAGCATTGACCGAGATTTGGAGAAATTAGAATCCTATTGCACTGATGCTAATATAAAACGATGAACCAGAAAATAGTTTGCCAGCTCCTAAAAAGCCTCAACGTAGAATTAGCACACAGCCCTGAGATTCCTGCGAATCCCCAAATGGATACTCAAATACATACCCGTGACATTCACAGCAGCGCCATGAGCAGTCATAAAAAGGTGGGAGTGACCCACTGTTCACCGGCAGGTGCAGAGGTTAGCACCTCGGCACATGTGTGGTCCGTGTGTACAACTGCTGCAGAATTTAAGAGTCTGGAGAGACTGCCGGAGAAACAGGAGGACTGGTTTATGTTATTTTATTTTAGCGATTTAGCGGACTCGTGTCTAAAGGGCTGAGCCCGGAAGAAAGGATAAGCTCTCATTTTTATACATTTTGTCAAAGGGAGTCAGGGTGAAACTGGAAGGGGGCAAGTGAGGAGATTATAGATGGGAGACGAAGGCAGTCATTTACTCAGTGACAGTTTAATAACTTAGCTTTGAAAGAAGGCAGATTCTAGGAGGTCACCGGGCTCTCTTTGTAGGAACACAGCTGTCAGCCTCATCAGCATCTGAGCAGAGGTCAGTGGTTACAAGGAGGAGGAATTCAAGGAGGAGCTGCCCAAGGTTAGGGAGGACCAGGCCCACGCAAGTAAGGCAGCACTGGTAAGTGCAGCACCAAGGAGGGAACCGGACCTCGCCGCAGGCTGCATCGCCCCATTTGCATGGCACATCCAGGGCTAAATCCATGGGCCCAGGAGGCCGTGGGCGGTTGCTGGGGTGAATAGACCCGGGGCTTTATTTTAGGAGGAGGGTGATCGTGTGTCAGAGTACTCAGAGGCAGGTGTTGCCCAGTGTTGCCAATGAGTTAAACGCCACCGAATAGTTTACTTCTGTTCTGTGGATCCACTTCAATGTTTTTAAAAAAGCATTTATTAGCAAAAAAGCAAACACCATAGGAAATAAAAACAAAGAGGAACATAATCACCCACAGTTTCGCGACCTCAGGCCAACGTTCACTATTATCTCGGGTTCTTTCCGTCTGTTTCATTCTCCCCCTGCAGCAGGCTCGTTCTTGTGGTCACTGTTGTTTTATGGGGCACTGCAGTCTTAGCCTGTATACCCTGCTGAACTTCTTTGTACTTCTGTTCAGCAAACGAGGGTTTCTCCATGCTGTACGTTATTCTCAAACATGGGCTTGGAGGCTGCGTGTCGGTCATGATTCTTAGCTTCCCAATGCAAGGATATCTTCTCGGCTTCTCTCTTGCATCTTGCTTCACTGCCAAGACAACTAGGACTCCCTGTTCACAAAGACTTGTCACAGGGATCCAGTCTACTACCTGGGGCTCTGGAGAAAGCCGGGCTTCCCTAATATGCCACCATACTTTCCTCTTGAGTCCTTAGCTTGGCCAGCCTTTAGCTGGCTTGAAAGTCAGGCTGACTGAGTATTGCAAAGTGTAACGACCAGCCCGTAGGATAGTTTACTGCACTGCCTTCCGTGTTTGTTAACAGCTCCACAGTGACCCTCGTTATTTAAAATACAGGTCAAGGGCAACCCACTGGGGACCCTGTCTCTCTCTGATTAGCTTTCTTTCTCTCAATAAATATATTCTGCTCTTTAAAATCATACATAAATAAATAATAAATAAATAAAAATTAGGTCAATAAGAAGGGGGTTTAATTTAAAATGTGAACAGATGTGACTGGAAACAAGATCTGTGTATTCCTCTGTCAAATGCCGATGGAGAGCTTGGAGAGGCGGGGGTCCTGCTGAGGAAACACAACAATGCACAGCATGGGGCGGTGATCTGTGGAAGCTGGAGGAATGGTCACACCAAGTGCTGTGTGACGGTGGCCACGGGGGAGACTTCCATACGTGGAGAGCTCTGAGACGGAGAAACTCTTGAAGGGTGTTTTCATGAAGCAAGGAAGGGCGCTGACATGAGCCCGAAAGGGACTGAAATCAGGAGAGGAAAAGCAAGAGAGGCAGCAGCGTGACGAAGACACCTAAAGGAGGGAAGGTGGCATCACTGGGGAGGAGGTTAAAGTGCTGGGCTGGTGCATGGAGGTCGTGGAGGACCCTGAGTGATTCATTTGGAGCTTTGGGCAATGGAGGGGAACAGAAAATTTTTAAGGGACTGGTGCTTTGACCAGGCAAATGTGTAGACTGGAGGGAAAGTGTAGATGGTAATCAGTGCAGATGGTAAGCAGTGTAGACAGTAGGAATGTAGGCAATAGTAATGCAGACGGTAGGAAGTGTAGACAGTAGTAATGCAGACGGCAGGCAGTGTAGATGGAGGGTAAGGGAACTGTGTAGAGGAGGTAGGGGGCACCATAATGTTACTGAGTTGAAGCTACAGGAGGGTAAGCAGCAGAAGGGAAGGACAGTGTAGATGGACAGAGGGGGAAGTGGATGGAGTCCCGTGTGCACTGTGGTTGGTGGCGGTGAGCTGTCGGACTCCGAAGTTTGGTTCTTGTTCATTTATTGTCAAGTTATTCAGTCTTCCAATGGGGGTATCATGGGCTTGGCTACTCGAAGGTCCAGAGATGGGTGACAGCTGGGTGGCTTGGAACTTTGCTGGAAATGCAAATTCGTGGGCCCCACCCCAGCTGACAGAATCAGAAACTCTTGGGGTGGAGTGTTGTTTTCCAAGAAGCTTTCCGGATGATTCTGATGCACACTAAGATTTGAAAACCACTGGTCTCGAGAAATGGAGTTTTCTGTAGTGCAAGGGCACTGGAGGTTCAGCTCAGCACCTGGATAGGGGCCCAGAGCAGACCCTGGTGATCTGGGTGACCAACTGCAATCCTCATGGCCATGCAGGCAGGAGGTCCTGAAGCCAGACAGCCTCTGCTAGGCCCAGCCGGTGACCCTGGGCAGCAGCTTTGCCTCCGTAAGGCTTGGCTTCCTCCTTGCCACTGGACCATAAAGACATAGAAAATGGGAATGCTTGGTGTTATTTCTTCTCCACAATTACACATATGGCCCAGCATTCTCTGTTCCCGGATACCTTACTGATGCCATTTTGCATGGGTGTGGTCTTGCTGTGGCTCTGTTGGCTTCCAAGGCTGGACACTCAGTTGCAGTTTTGGCCCTGCTCTCTCCACCCAGCAGTCGATTCCCTTCCTTAAACTTCATCCTTGTGCCTGTAAAAAAGTTTCATGGGATACCACCCACCCTCCAGAAAGGACAAAAGATTTCTCTGGTAAGTTGTGAAATGCATATTATTTATTCATACTGTCACAGTGAATAAAACACATTATTCCTCGGATCGTGGTTCTCTCACCACAGTGCAGGAGAGTTCGCTGATGGGCTGGCTAGGGCCAGGCTATGCCCTCAGGGTTTCTGATTCCAGAGGTCTTGCATGCAGCTGGGAATGTGCACTTCCGAATAATTCTGGCCATGCTACTGCGTGTGTCCCTACACGGCAAGCTGCGGGTCTAGATGTAAACCTGTCAGTAAGCAAAGCTCAAGAGAGTGCTGTCAATTTAGCACAATGAATCCGTCACCCCGAAGTAAGAGCTGCAGGGAAAGAGCCCAGGGTAGACACTGGAAAGAGACGTTTGCAGCAAAGTTGTGGACCCCAGTTAGCTCTCTGAGCTCAAGAGAGCTCCAGAGGCCTCTCAGCCCTTTGTTCCTCTTGAGATCAAGGAAAGGACAAGGAAATTAAAAAAACATAATCGTTTCAGCTTGAACACACCTCGAGTGAAGAAATTACTCTGTTCTTCACTGGTGCAGGCTGCTTGACTTCTCAATGGGAAGAGCGTAGAGAATTCTCTTTCCGGGAGATGTTTCTCACTGTCCAGGCCCCTCTTCCCATTCTTGATGGTGCAAATGGGAAGAGAGGGCAGATTCTGGACTTTCTTTGTAAGCCAATTCAATTTCCATTCCTCTTTTTTCGGTAACTACAATTTTATCTTCCTCTTTTGGTTTCTTGCTTGCTAACCCTGCCTTCTCTGAAATGTTTCAGTTCCTTATCTTGTATTTTTAGAGCAACTTTCTATCTTTCAACAGATGTGGCATAGTATAGAACTTTGGCACAGTTCTTTAGGGGCCAGGACCCCAGAGGAGGGCTTTCTGGGGAGGGGCATATATGGGTCCCCAAACTCTCCCGTCATCTTTTCCATACATCTGGTTTGAGGTACTGAATGCTGGTATCGTTTATCATCTTGGTTGAATTTTCTTGGTGTGTTAGTTACTTTTATCATTATCGAGACCAAATGCCCAACACCTAAGTTAAGGGAGGAAATGGTTTATTTAGCTCACAGTTTGTAGAGGTTGCAGCCCATAATGGGTTGGCTCCAAGGCAGGGCAGCTTGGCAGAGGGGCATCACAGAGGAAGAACAGTTTGTAGCAAGCAGAAGACAGCAAAGGCAAGCAAAGAAAGGAGAAGACAAGCCTCTGTCTGTCCCTTGCACCCTTAATCCCAGCATCACACACCCTAGACTCTGCCACTTCTAAAAAGGCCCCAGCTGTGATCACATGAAGCTTTGGGGGACATCTGGACACAAACCATATACACGGGAAGTCATTAACTGGAGTAAAGGCACAGTCATTTCACTCATGATGTCAGTGCTGTCTAAGACATTTCATCTGTCCTATACCTCAATTCATTTTTCCACCTCTCTTTTGCCATTTTAAGACCTACAGAAAATTAAACATATGTGTGGTGTGCATATCTCGCAGATGTTTCTCATCGTCTCTCTTTCTTTTCCAGTCTCTCAGCAGTGCTGTTGATTTGGTGAATGAAATGGTCTTTTTCCTCTAAATTCCTAAGTCCTTTATCTTAGACACACAGGGTTAAATACAGCATGGTTTCTCTTGTATGAGAAACTCAAAATGTAAATAAGGAGCAACATAAAAGATAGATACAGGTAAACAGGAGATAGATCTTTTGCAAAAGGAAAGGTGACCAAGATATGGAAGGAGGGGGAAAGAAGGGAAAGGGAATGAAAAAAGGGCTGAGATGTGTTATGTGCATGGTCCAACTGCCATGAGGAAGGCGATCTTATGTTCTGCAAATGTGCACTAATAAAAATAAAAATTAAAAAAGTGAATATATTAAAGATTATTTCTTTCATGAAAGACAGAAAGCTTTTCCTCTAAGATCAGGAATAAGACAAGGACACCCATTGTCACCAGTAGTATTCAAAATAGCACTGGGGATCCTGGCCAGGACAGTGAGGAGAGAACATGAAGTCGCTAGAGCTAGAAGAGAAGAAAAGCTTGATCTCTGCTTGCAGATGACCACTCTTTTATGTAGATGTAAAAAAAAATAATTTGACAAAGTTGCTGGACACAAAATCAGCACATCAGAATGAATTGACATCGCCACACACTAACAGTGAACAATCCCAAAGGAACATTTAACAAAATTCAACGTGCAATAGCACCAAAAAGAATAAAATACTTGGGAATAAACTGAGGAAGCAAAAGACTCAAAACAATAAAAGTTGTTGAAAAAACTGAGGACACAAATAAATGGAAAGATCTTTGTTTGTGGGCTGGAAGATCTCGTGTTAAGATGTCACTTCTCCCCGGGCAACCTGCTGACTCACTGGAATCCATGTGAAACCCCAGTATCTTTTCTTTTGCATAAATAGACAAATCCCACCTAAAATTCATATGGAATCTCAAGGGACCTTGAGTAATCAAAACAATCTTGAAAAAGAGCACATTTGGCAGCCTCACAGCTTCTGATGTCAAGACTTCCTCCAAAGTGGTGATAAAGTGGCCCTGGCTTAAGATAGACAAAGGGACCAATGGAATAGATGTAGAATCTCTGGAAATGAGCCTTTGCATACATAGCAAAAGATTTCTCCCCTCTCCTCCTCTGCCCCTCCCTTCTATCCCCCCCTTTCTTTTCCCATACTAGGGATCAAACGCAGAGTTGCTCTACCACTGTGCCATGTGCTCAGCATCCCCCACCCTAAATTTCTTATTTTGAGACGGGTCTCACTAAGTGCTCAGGTAAGCCTCAAACTTGAAATCCTCCTGCCTCAGCCTCTGGAGAAGCTGGGATTACAGGTGTGTGCCACTTGGCTAAGATCATCCTTCTACAGATGGTTTTAGGGAAACTGGGCATCCACATTTAAAAAAAAAAGTTTGATTATTACCATATAGCATATTCAGAAATTAATGCAAAAGGCCCCAAGGTCTAAACACAACCTAAAATTATAAACCTCTTAGACAAGAGGATGGGGAAAGCTTTATGATACTGGAGTTGGCAGTGATTTTTAGATATGACACCAAAAGCAGGCAACAAATAAAAATAGGCAAATTATATTTCATCAAAAAGAAAAATTTTTTTTGCATTAGAAGACACTATCAAAAGTGTGAAAAAGAAACTAGGGAATAGAAGAAAACATTTGCAAACCACATATCTGATAGGGAATTAATATGTAGCATGTATAAAGACTTCCTACAATACAACAACAACAAAAGCAAACAACTTGATTCAGAATGGGTGGAGGACTTGACTCCAAAGAAAAATATGACCAAAACTGCACGTGAAAATGTGCTTATAATACCACCAGTTATTAGGGAAATGAAAATCAAGGCCACAAGAGATTCCAGTTCACAACTTTTAAGACAGCTATCTTGAAAGAAAGGGAAAAGAAGGAATGAAAAAAAAGAAGGAAGAAAATAACATGTCAGCAATGATGTGGAGAAAGCAGTACCCTTGGTCATTTCTGTAGCTGCTGTGGAAGGCAGATGATAGTTTCTCAAAAAATTAAACATCAAATTACCATATGATTCCTGTAATCAAAGAGTTAAAAGCAACACTTAGACAGATGCAAACATACCTGCATTCATAACAACATTGTTCACAGAAGCCAAAAATAGAAGCAACTCAATCTCTGTCTATAGATGAATGGAAATGGAAATTGGGTGCACAGATAGTCCCAAGTTAGCATGATGCAACAGTAATACACATTCGTTAAGAACCATACCTGAGTGTGAATCTTGCTCTTTTCCTAGGTCAGGGATATGTGGCAAGACACCCTCTTGTGCTGCTGGGCAGAGGTCCCAAGCCACACTACCAGTAGCAACCTTGAGGGCAAACACCTGGCATTGTCTGGACACTGAGTTGTGAAGCCATGATGTTTGGTAGATGAGTTGTTGTAATGCATTTGAACTTACAAGATTTTCAATTTATGATGGCTTACTGCAGTGTAATCCATCAAGAGTGAAGAAGCACCCATACATTCAGTGGGCATCACTCAGCCTTAAAAATAAAGAAAATTCTGTCACATGTGGCACTATGACTGGATCCTAAGGCTAAGTAAAATAAACCAGTTACAAAACATGCAATAGGGAAATATTGTAAGATTTCTCTTATACATGGTACTTGGAATAGCCATTCCCCCAATTTTTGACACCACAGACTGATTTTGTGGAAGGCAATTTTTTCCACAGTTGGTGGTGGTAGGACAGGGAACGGCTTTGGAATTAAGTTTTCCTGAGGAATATGCACCCTAGCTCCCTCACCTGTGCTGTTCAGGGAAGGGTTTCCTACAAGAATCTCATGCTGCTGGTCCAACAGCAGGTAGAGCTGAGGCTGGGATGGGAGCTAGGGTGGGGGTGGGAGAGGCTGTGCATACAGAGGAGCTTCTTTCCCTTCCCACTGCCATCTGCTGTGCTACCTGGTCCCTACCAGGCTGTGAGACTGGTACCTAGAGCACCCAAATGCATAGAAACAGAAAGTACTGTGGTGGTTGCCTGGAGAGAAAATGGGGAGTAGGTGCTTAGTGGGCACAGAGCTTCTGTTTTGCAAGATAAATGATTCTGAAGGTGGATGGTGGTAATGGTGGCACCACAGCGTGAATGTGCTCAAGCCACAGAACAGCACACTTAAAAACAGCTAGGACGGTAAATTTCAGGTCTGATACATTTCACCATAATAATAAAAAGTCATTTGCCCACGTTGGCATCAATACTGCCAGGTGACACACCACGCACCTTCCCTTGTGGCTGCCTTTGTATGTGGCGGGTCCAGAGCACAGGCCATAAATCGCTGACTGTTTACAGATGAGTCTCACCAGGCCACACATCAGCCCCAGTCGAGCAGCTTGCTCAGGCGTCTTCCTAATCCCAGCATGAAGGGCGAGCTGTGCGGACGGGCAGGATACAGGGAAAACGCTGGAAGGGGAGGAGGCAGCAGGTGGAGGAGGCTGGTGACATGGGAGGGGTAGCCGGGATGAGCGGTGACGAATCTGCCTTTTAAAATGTTTCATGGGGCACAATGTGCAGTGTGAACTGGACCTGTGAGGGTGTGAGCAGAGGGGACAGTGGGCACAGAGTTCCTGGAACCTGGTGTGAAGTCCAGGGCCACCCAGAAGTTCAAACAGGGGCAGGGCAGGAAGCCTTCCCTGGGCATGATCCTGGCTGCAAACAGTGGTCACAGGCAGTGCAAATATGTTTTCAGCTTCTTTTGAAATTTGTTTGTTTTTTGCTTTGGTTGATGCTGGGGATTGAACTCAGGGCCTTTGCACTGAGCTACATCTCCATTTAAAAAAAAAAATTTGGAGACAAGGTTTTTCTAAGTCACTAAGTTCCCCAGACTGAGCTCACATTTGTGATCCTCCTGCCTCAGCCTCCGTGAGTGCTGGGATGACAGGTGTTCACCATCACACCTGGCTAATTTTGACTTTTGTGTTCAACCTTTAAGACTGATTTTGTGGCACACTTTGACCCAATGGTGCTCTGACAAGAGTAGAAAACACACACACACACACACACACACACACACACACACACACACACACACATCCCTCAGGCGTAAATTGGTGGTGGCTGAGCTCAGCAGATTCCAGCCCCACTTCCCCTATTTTTCTGAGTCAGTGGTGAAGGGAGGAGTTAAGCTTTTTACGGAAGTGCAGGAGTTTTTTGGTTAGAGAAATGGTGGGAGTCTCGATATGGGCGCTGTTGAATCAATGCTTCTCAAACGTTAGGAATCCCACGGCTATCTTCTTGGGAAGCTGATGGCAGACTGGCATTTTAATTTATTTTAGTTTTTGCGGCCCTGGGGATGGAAGCCAGGGCTTTGCACGTGCAGGGCAAGTGCTCTTGCTGGGTCTAGGGAGCCCTGAGAGCTTTCCTGCTGGTGCTGCCAGTTTGGGCTGAGAGGTGGGCTTTGTCTCCTGCAAATAGCATCACCTTACTGACTCCAGTGTGTGAGTTGATATCGTCTCTCGTGACGATGGGACAGCATGCAGAGGTTGAGAAGCACGTCACTCGGGCAGGGCTTTTGCAGTCTTGGTGGGTACCAGCATTGCTGGGGCACCGGGTTAGACTCCAGAGGCCCAGGCTGTATCCTGTTCCACAGAACCTGGCCCCCTGGATGATTCAGATACGCGCTAATGTTTGGGAACCACAGTATGAATAACTGCAGAGGCTCCAGAGTTGGGAGCCCAGCCAGGCAGCTCGGCCGCTGTCAGAAGCAGGGCACTCACACACGGCGTTAGTGAGGCGTGGTCCTGAACACAGGCGACGTGGGTGTCCAGAAATGAACCAGATGCGGGTTCTTCTCTTCCCTCAAGAATTTTGTGGCTTTGTGAGAAAGACAGATACTCAAAAGATAACTGAGATGATGTGGTCTCAAAGAAATCTGCTAAGGCGTGCATGTCTGTAAGTGCCCCGCACCAAGGACGCAGAGATGCACGCGACCCTGTGAGTATAAACTAGTGGGTCCTAAGAAGTGTGAACAGGTTAGTGTGTCAGGGGCCCCTGGGGTACTAGCCAGTAATTATCAGAGGAGACAAGGACTTTTCCGACTCTTTGACCCTTGGGATCAATATCAGGGAGATGGAATGAGTTCTTACCCAAGGAAGTTAGCTCTCAGACATGTTTGTAAGTGTTTGCTTGACCATATTTTCTCCAGTTCCATCCTTTATGCCTTTTCCATGATCATAATCCGAATCCCACAGGAAAGGTGGAGGAGGAGGAGGAGAGCTGCGTCCTGATGTTTAATCCTAGTGTGGCTTCATCTTCTTTTGACACCCTGTGGTGTCCTCAGTCTCTGCAGCTCCAGTGCCACAGTATCCCCATCCCGGAGTCCTACGTGACACAGAGGAGGAGGGCGGCACATCTGCCCTGAAACTTGCTCCCGGCAGACATGAGTCACCGTCACTGTCCACTCACTGTCTTGATGTTTATTTCCAGAACGACCCGCCCGAGGTAAAGCTAGGAGCGCTGTCCTTCTGCAGGACTCTGCTGTCCCTGGCCCTGGCTGCCCTCACTGTGAGCCTCAAAGGGGGGCGACCCACCTGGAGTGGGATTCCTTCGATGCGTTTTTCCAAACTTGATTGAATGGAAAAGGGAAGTTATCCTCCCTAACGTCAGGGAGGAGGAACTGAAATGTATACACGGTCTCGAAAGCATCGCCACCAAGTATTGGAAATTTGCTCTTTTTTGTTGTTTTTGTTTTTTAAAAAATGACACAATTGCATTCGTGAGCTCCAAGGATCCTGTTCTGAGTTTTGCTTAGCCCCAACTTGCACAAAATCCACAAGAAATGATGCCCCAGCTCCTCTCATGCAAAAAGCCCTCATCTGCCCCCTTGCTCCAAAATAAATCACGAATTCCTGGGTGTCGTGTGCATTCCTGTGAGGGCTGAGCAGGGGAGGGAGGGAAGTGCCCCACGCTTTCTTTATGCCCGTAACGGTGGGGATGGGTTGTTTTCCTAGTCAGTCCTTGTACGATTTGGCAGCAGTCGTGCTAATCTCATGGACTAAATTAGGAGTTATTCCCTGCTCATTGATTTGACGGGAGGTCTCATGAAGAGCTGGTGTTATTTCTTACTTAGATGCCTAATAACAAGAAGGCATTGGTCTCCGTACTCTGCTGGATGAGAGGTTTTGTTAAACTACACCGTCAGTTTCTTTGTAGAGATGCGTGGGTACTTGGTTTATCTGTTTCTTTTGGTGTCTTTCTGGGAGTTTGGTTTATGTAAGTGGTCTGTCATTACTAAATTGTTCATCATCTTCCCTTACTATTCCTTTTAGGTCTGTGGGACCAGTGCTGGTGCTGTTTGGTGTCCTTAGTACTAGTGATTTGTTTTCTCTGTTTTTCTTCATCCATCTGGGTGGGGTGGTATCGCTTTTGCTGATTTCAAAGATTCAACTTTTGATTCCATTGTTTTTTTTCTCTTTATTTTCCATCTCACTGATTTCTACTTGTAGTTGTATGATTTACTTTCTCCCATTTACGGTGGGTTTAGTTTGTCCTATTTTTCTGGTTTATTAAGGTGAAAAGTGGGGGCCATGGATTGGAGACCTCTTTCTTTTGCTAAAATGGGAATTTTGTGTTCTCATTTTCCCTGCAAACATCCCTTTAGCTCAAGACAATAAACCTTTTAGAGACCGAGTGCCCAAACTGTAACCCAAACTCCACTTATTTGTCGCAAGTCCCAACGCTGCAATCAAGCCTGAATACTGAGGTCTGAGTTCGGAAAGAACGAAACAAAGCAAAACAGCCAACTGTTATCTGATGCTGGGCTGCTGGGGTCGCGTGGCTCACGTGCCACGGAGAGGGATCCTGTGCCCGCTGCGGCACGAGTGCTGTGGGTTTGCCGCCTCTGCCCCAGCCTACCCCGCAGACAGACTGCAGTAAAGCAAAAACAGAATGAAGGAACGAGTCATCACCCTGCCAAATCCTCACAAACACAGATGTCCGGGCTGTCTGCCAGTGGGGCCCTCTCGGTTGCTGTGATGTGTCAGGATGGTGCGGGGCTGGATTGCGGGTCAGGGTGGGGACGCTGTCCTCTGGGCACCGAGCTCCTTGGAAAAGGCGCCTTGGCAGAATTTACCCGAAGCCACCTCGTGCTTGCCCTGCCAATGTTTCCCTTTCACTGTGGGAAAATCATCAGTTCTTTTGCTGTTTAGTTCATCTCACTATGGAATAGTTGGTTTACTTTGAGAAGGCTCATGGGGCAAAACCCAGGTAAGTTTATCATGCAAGGCTGAATAACAATCTTCTGCTTGCTAAATACAGTAAGTATCTTCCTCTAGTATGTTTCTTACTAACCTTTTTTTATCATATCTGATCATCTTTATGTATTGCTTATGGTTTTGTGTTTTGCTTAGTAAGAGCTTTCTTATGCCAAAGGAATAAAAAAAATTATTCTGTTTCCCTAGCACTTTTAGATTTTTGCTTTCATATATTTCACCACTCTGGAATTCTTTACATATGAAATGAAGTAAGTTGTACTTTTTACAAAAAACATAAAACAACTTTCTCAACACCACTGGTTGAATAACATTTACTTTATTTATTTATTTATTTATTTATTTTTGGTATCGCAGACCGAACTCATGACCTCGTGCTCACCAGGCAGGCACTTATGTTGCTGAGCTAAATCCCTGGCCCAATGTCCATTTATTTTTTAAAAAAATCTAATTGGGCTGCATATTTGTAGTTTAATTGAAGGAGCACGGGCTTTATAACAGCAGCCTCTACCGGAAACACTGTAGGATGCGACACCTACATCCTACCTTAGGTGATCAGTTGTTTAATTCAGCAGCCGTCATTCCCAACTTTGCCACAATTGCCATTCCCGTAAATTCCATCTTCATTAATCTCATCCAGTGGCTCATGTATCATTGATCTGAAAATGGCTTTGATAGGATGCGTTTTAGTCACCGTTATGGAAGGGAATGTTACCCCGTTAATTAACAAACAAGGGAGCAAGCGTCCGGCGTCACACTGAGCCAGCCTGCGTCTCTCTCCCAGCCGAACTGCCTCGCAGCTCTCCCTCAGCCCTGTACTAGAAGCCTCTCACGTCCTGAGCTGCTCACATCAAGCTCTGCAGAGCAGCAGCAGTTTGTCAAGTGTCTGTCTGACTTCCTGCAATTGCCAGATGGGTAAACTTGCTTCACAAAAAACATGTGGTTGGCAAGGCCCCAGCTGTAGTGGATTCACACTGGCTACAGTGTAGGAATTGTTTGCTCTGCCAGCCTTGGGAGGCAGCTGCAGGCCACAGGATTGAGCAACAGCACAACCCAGGGCGGGTGGGTGGCACGATGGCACTAACAAGCCGTTGCGAAGCCATTGTGAAGCCGTTGCCAAGCTGGGAGGAGCAGGGCCTAAGGCAGAAGCCACAGCCCTGCAGGCAAACTGCAGAGACTTAGGGCAGGTTTGGGGTGGGAATGAAGGTTCTGCACACAGGATGCTGGGTTTCCCAGACCTGGTGGGTATTTGTTTTCCAAGTTCTTCCTTCATCTCTCCTGCTCCTCAAGTCCCACCTCCACCCCAGGCCCCTTGCTTGACATTAGGGTGGGTAAAGCCCCGAAGGACCAAGAAAACTCTGGAATGCTGGAGGGAAGCCACTGGCCAGCTGCTGACTGTGAGACCCAGGGACTGCACAGGGGAGCTGTCGTTGGGTTTCCTGGGTCTCACAAGCCACTGGTCTGGGTTTCGGACAGGCCAGGATCCTGGAAATGAAGAGCAGATGGGAAAAAAGCTCCCGCAGAAGCCTGCTCTCTCTTTAGCCGAAGGATCAGAAAGACAAGAAATTTTTAGACACTAAACGCTGCACTCCAGGCCGACATCCCACAGAGGACTGCAGCTCCACACCCGTCATGCCACGTGCAGCCAGTGGGGAGCATAGCGCCCACTCTGCACGGGCTGGGGCAAGGCCCCCAGGGTCCCACCGCCATGGCAGGGTGGCGCTGGGACAGTGGTGGGGAGGGGACACTGCTGTCTCCACCTGTGTGCCCGGGGCTCACCTCTGGCTCACAGTGTCAGAGGCACCACGTGGGATGTGTGGACTCGAATCTTCACCAACAGTAACGAGGCTGCCCCCTTGCTCCCCACTGGGGTGGCGTCGGCAGGGCGGATGCGGTGTCGACCCAGCAGGAACATGGGGCGTATGAGGCACAGTAACACCCCCACCCTGCCCCTCCTGGAAAGGGTTAGCAGAAACCTCGTGAAGACTCTCAGGGAGGAAAAGGATATATCGCGCAGATGTTAATCGAAAAATGTACCAGTGCCTGTCCTAAAACAGAGTTCAAAGCAGGAAAATGAGCAGCAACGTCTCCAATGGGCAAGACTTCAGAAAGAGACGTGGGAATCCTTAGTGAGTAGAGCTATCAAAGCAAACACCGAAAGAACAAAAAGGAAGATGGGTGTGGTGGCGCATGCTTATAATCCCAGCACTCTGGGAGGCTGAGGCAGGAGATTTCAATTTTAAGGCCAACCTAAGCTACTTAGTAACTCAGTGAGGCCTTGTGTCTAAATAATAAAGTACTGGAGATACAGCCCATTGTGAAAGTCCTGGGCCGAATCTCCAGTTCTACACACACACACACACACACACACCCCTAAAAGGAAAAATAGACAGAGATACAATTATGGTTGGAGACTTTACAATAGCAATTGATAGAACAATTGGATATAAAATCTTAAAGTTAAAGACAAATCTAATAACCAACCAACAGGATCGAATCGCCATTTATAAATCACCTCACCGAAAGAACAGTAGCACACACATTCTTTTTAAGTATCCACAGGGCACATACCGAGGTACGCTATATCCTAAGCTCCACAACAAACCGCAACCCTTTCAAAGAGTTGGAATAAGGTAGAGTGTGTTTGCAGACCACAGTTAACATGGACATCAAAATAGGAAAATAGCAGAAGTACCAGTGCATTTCCAAATAAACAGTATGCTTTTAAGTAACCCATGCACCAAAAAGGAAGTTTCAAGGGAAAATTTTAAAAAATACACTTCACTGAGAGAAAAAAGGAAGCAACCATACCAAACCTGATGGGGCACTGCTGAGAGAAAAGCTGAAAGAAAAATAACATAAAATCTTCACGGTAGGAAGTATTACTGGGTGCTTGGGTGCTGTAGGCTCTTTCCAAGGATTCCTTCCAAGTTTTCATGGTTCTGAGCAAAGAACTGGACAAGGCCTGTGAGAAAGGCAGCAAGGCTTCACATTTATTAAAGGTAGAAACAGAAGTGCATGCTGCAGAGTGAGTGAGAGTGATCACAGTGGCCACAAGGTTAATGGTCGTTATGGTTCATGGATAGACGTCCCCAAAGCCTCATGTGGTCAGAGGTGGGGATTTTTCAGAGGTGGCCAAATCCAGAGTGTGACACTGGGATTGATTCATGGTGCAGTGCTAGGTTCAAGGGCACTAGGATTAAGGGTGTGAGTGCTACCCACCCTCAGTAGTCCGGATAAAATTAAAGTGGCAGAAAGATGCTGTGAAAGTCCTTTGCTTGTTTGCTACCTTCTGGCCGCCATGGACTGTTTCTCCTCTTCGATGCCCCTTTGACAAGCCCCCCTGCCTTGGAGCCAGCTGATTACGGACAGAAACCTCTACAGACTGTGAGCGGAATAAACCCTACCTCCTTCATCTTTGGGTGTTAGGTAATTTGTCTCAGCAGCAAGAAAAGTAACTAAAACAGTGGTGGAAGTCTTTTGCATCCACATCCTATTAAAAACCTGCTTGATTTCATGCCAGAAGAATTGAAGACAGCATTTCCCAGGTGCAAGGCTTTTGTCCCTGATCTCCACAATGCACACAGGTCACACTCCCTCGCCCAGCCAGCTGCTCACACCCTAATCTCCTGCCTCAAAGGCAGGAAAAAAAAACTCTTATCAGTTACATTCTATTCAAAAATTATGAAAAGAAGAGCAATGTTAAGAAAGAAGAAGAAATTAATAAAAATAAGAACAAGACAATGAATTTGAAAATAAAAAAACCTTTTTTTTTAGTTTTTGGTACCAGGAATTGAACTCAGGATCTTGAGTTGGCCAGGCTGGCGCTGTGCCACCGAGCTGAAAAGAAAAACTTAAAGAAAATCAGTGAAACAGAACCTGGTTCTCCTAAGAGGTCAGTTACATTAATAAGCTCTTTTAGACAGAAAGGAAAGGCAAGACACAAATGATGAAAAATTGAATCTGCCACTACAAAGCCTGCAGAAACAGGGAAAATAAGGAAATACTGGGGACCACTTGACACAAATAAATACCATTACATGGGTGATATGGGCCAAGTCCTTGAAAAATATTTTATGCCTTATTACCTACTATAACATAGATAATTTGAACATTCTCCATAAACACTGAGGAAATCAGGTTTGCCCGGTCAACATTTCCTGTTGTGTTTGAATCTGGGCTTCCCAGTTCTGGGCTAAGGTTTAACCCAGAAGGTGGATCCAGTCTCCAAAGAGACTCCTAGGTGACCTTTCCTTCCGTCCCAGCCTTTTCCTTCGTTACCAGAGGCCTCAAATGCAGCCCAGAAAGCAGCTCCGAGGTGGCGGAGGCTACCTCCTTCCCCCCACCCGTGTCCTAGCTACGTGCATGGTTGCCCTTTCGCTGGGTTGCTAGGTGGATGGAGCCCTGCCGAGACAGCTCAGCCGCTCCAGAGGGCAGCATGCCACACCCAAGCCACCTCTGCCAGGCCCTGCGGTCTCCACGCTGTCACCCTGAGGACCAGGCTTCCCTACTTGAACCTCTAGGAGCCAAACCACACCCAAGCCAGAGGCAATCACAATATGATAAAGTATTAAATACTACACTTTTACAAATGCTACAGATAAAACATTTTCCCCTTGTTAAATGCAAAATGACGCTGCTCCCACCGATTGAAAATTTTAACATATCTCACACTTGACCTCGCTGTGCAGATTGCAGATCAAAATTCTGACTGGCCATGGCTTTGATGTCTTGATGATCACGATCAATGGAAACAGAAGCAGGTGTCAAAAGTAATGCAAAATTCAGAATTTTGCAACTGTGAAAATTATGCTTGAAAGCTCTTCTAATTCTTTCTCTTTCATTAACACACGTCCTGGCAAAGGTTCTTGTCCTGTTGAAATACAAATGAAAATCGAGATTGGCAAATGCTTCAGATTAAGTTCTTAAGCGGGTGCAGGTCCACTTTACAAACCATGTACACATTCTTAGACCAGTCACCCCTGCACCTGGTTTGGATGTCACTGAAGGGTGACAGAAGTCACCACACTATGTAAAGCAGAGTCGTCCAGAGCGGTTAGTGTCTGGAGCTCCAAATGTGCCTCCCTGGAGAGACCCTGGCTGCGGTCCCTGCTCCTGGGCTCCTGGCTCATCCACAGATGCTTTCTGCAATTCCCCAGACCTCTGTCCTGGGTGGGCCCGGGGAACCCTGTTATTGGCTGGGGACGGCATCGTTCACCAAGAGTTGGCTCCTGGCTCCATGCGGGACCAGAGAGCAGCAGGGACTGAGGAGGCCCATGGTGCCCACTGCCCAGCGTGCCAGGGGCTGCCCTGTGACTGACCCTATGAGGCTGCCCACGATAGGCACTGCCCGGCGGGCCTAGGGCAGAGGACTTGGTGGGTTGTGATACACCCCAGCCCTTTTGAGGCTTCTTGGTTGAGCAGTTCGGAGACAGAGATTGGGTATGGGGTTCGGCACAAGCTCAGGGTGGGGTTATTAGCACATCTACAAGAAGTGGTACCAAGCAGACCACACTCTGACCACAGTGTGTTAAATGACAGATCACCCTGGGGGAGATTATAAAAAGCAAGAGGAAACTAATAAATACACGTTTAAATGCCTTGTGAGTTAAAAACGAAAACAGAACAGAAGCTACAAAATATTTAGACTGGAACAGAAATGTAAATATAGATCTATCCTCTTCGGGGCACAACTCCAGAATCCTAACGATTCTGTCAGTGCGGACTTGTGTCCACAACTCATTTGGCAGCAGACCCCGTTTGAATTACCTCGCCTCTAGAAAAGGGGGTGGAAACTAGGGGACAAAGCACAGTAAGGAGTAAAGGTGTCAGTGGCACCATCACAAAAGACATCATTCAATAGACTCGTGGTGATGGCAAACCTTTTAGACTGAGTGTGCAAACTGCAACCCAAAACACGCTTCCTTACGCAAGGTGCCAGCATTCCTTCTGCGTACGCTGTTATCCCATGCTCAGCTGTTGGGGTGATGCCAGGGGACAGGGCTCCCATGCTGACAGAGGGGGCTCTGTGTGCCCACCACGACGTGCGTATCACAGGTTCACAACCACCGTAATAGAAGATGGAAGTCCTGACACTGGGGCGGTCTTATGCTAGTGCATTTGAAAATGTAGACAGATGCATGACATTCTAACAACCCCAGACATGTTCAGTTGTTTGATCTTTGACAAACAGACCCAAAACATACATTGGAGGGAAGATAGCTTCTAACAAATGGTACCTGGGAAACTGGTTATACACATGCAGACCAGATCTAGAACCATATGTCTCAGCATGTACTAATGAAAATAAAAATGGGCCAAAGATACAAATGTTAAAACAGAAACACATAACCTGCTGGGAGACAAAATAGGCAAAACTCTTGAAGTCATAGACGTAGGCAAGTGCTTTCTGAGAAGGTCCCTAATGGTGCAAGAATCAACACATGGGATCATATCAAGTTACCAAGTTTCTGCATATCAAAGGAAAAAACCAACAGTGAAGAGGCAGCCTGCAGAATGGGAACAAGCTTTTGCCAGCTATTCACTGGACAGAGGTCCCACATCTAGAATAAAGAAAGAACTGAAAAAACTAGATACCCCTGAAAATAGAAGACCTAGTCAAAAAGACGGGCAACTGACAGGAACAGACACTTCTCAAGAGAAGTGCTGTTGACCAATGAATCAT
Organism: Dolichotis patagonum; assembly: GCA_004027295.1. Taxonomy (NCBI): domain Eukaryota; kingdom Metazoa; phylum Chordata; class Mammalia; order Rodentia; family Caviidae; genus Dolichotis; species Dolichotis patagonum. The sequence continues at coordinate 7,143 of PVJX010023677.1, read as the reverse complement.
GAAAACACGTTCAACATTGCTGGCCCTTAGAGAAATGCAAATTAAAACAGCACTGAGATTCTATCTCACCCCAGAAAGAATGGCTGCCATCAAGAAAACAAATAATGACAAATGCTGGTGAGGCTGCAGGGGAAAAAGAAATCCTTCTATAGTTTTGTCGGGAATGTAAACTAGTACAACCGCTATGGAGATCAGTAGGGAGATCCCTCAAAAAAACTAAAACTAGAAATTGCATTTGACCCAGGTAGTGCCAGTCTAGCTATCTTCCCGAAAGAGTTAAAGACATCATGCATGGCCAGGTTTATAACGTCCCAATTTATAAACAGCTAAATGTTGGAAACAGACTACATGTCTATCAACAAGTGAATGAATAAGGAAATAATTTACACAAAAATGAGTACTATTTTAGCATAAAGAAGGATAAACTCAAGGCATTTGTAGGTAAACAGATGTATCTTGAGATGGTAATGTTAAGTGAAAAAATCAGACTCACAAGTTGAAACAGTGCATGGTTTCTTTCTCTTCTATGAGAAACACAAACTAAAACCGAAGAGGGAAATAAAGGCCGGATAATAGGAAGCAGGCTGATCTTTCTCAAGTGGGAAAAGGGAGTAAGAGATGGAGAGAAGATTATGTTGTCAACATCAACTTGTGAAAAATAGAAAACTTAAATGGCACGACCTCGATTCCCTCTCTCCCCCGGCATTTCTGGCACAGGAAATACACAGCGCCAGTGCTCACGGAGATCCTGTCAATCCTCCCTGTCAAGAAACCGCCTGGGAGTGGTGTTGGTCTCCTGTTCTCCCTGGGTGGATCAGGAAACATCGAGAAGCCTGACACTGACAAGTTTGGGGGAGGATGTGAAAACCCGACCCTCCCCCGTGACGTGGGTAAACACATCTTTAGATCAGAAAACGTATTTTTAGAAAAATCTGGAAATAGCCAGACTGTGCAGAGAGGCCTTGATCCTGTACCACCAGGTCTTGGTCCACATCTGGCCCTGAGAAATTACAATGTGTGCACGGAGAAGCAGCCAGGAGGTGGCCGGAGGGTCAGCGGCAGGGACGGAGGAGAGTGCGGGGATGACAGCGTGGCTCCGTCCCTTACAGGGAGCCGGGCAGGGCAGGGGAGGGGAGGGATGGGTCGGTCAACAGCACCCCTCCAGCACCCCTCCACTGAGCACTGGCAAGGCCAGAAGCAAGCTGTTCCGAAGGCCCACACGGCACGGGGACCACGCAGGACAGCAGTGGGGCAGTGATCAGATGGGGGACACGGCCCCAGGCCACACTCAGGCAACACATCTACTGGATGGGTTGTGCATGTTCACGCATCCAAAGCCATCTTCAGGGGTTGCCTGCGGGAAACCAGCTCCCCCTTCCGGTCCCTTGGTGACTTTTCTGCTTAATTTCTACAGTTAATGAGAAGGATTCTAAAAGGGAAGAGGCCCGGTCATTTCCAGACACCTCAAGCACGGAGATATTGGGAAATGGAGAATTTGCCACTTGCGAGAAAGCCAGTCCCAAAACTTGTCATGGAAATCTCCGGAGCCATTGAGAAAAGCAGACACAGAACCGATGATAAAATAATGAGGGGCAGTTTCGGGGTCTTGCCCCTGTGTCATTGTAAGGGGGAAAGTTTCACTTTGCCCTGTCTGAAAACCCAGGCATTGACTCTAAACGCTTGGCTGGTTGCCCCGAGGTTTGGACTTTGCGGAGAAAATAAAGAAAATATAGGACAAGAGCTCAAGTTATTTTGCGAAGGGTGTAAGTTGTCAGCGGTGAACTGGGGCACAGCTCCATCAAAGGTCTCCTCCGCGAAGGCGCCAGCAGCGCCCTAGTTGTTTATAGCCCACAGCTGTTGTGGGCCCGCGCGGTTGATATTTAGGGTCCTCGGCTGATATTTTGGGTCTGAGTGAGAGGGCAGGCTTGTTTGGGGCTCAGCCTGCCCAGCTGTCCTTAACCAGCCCTCCTGATCGCCTACTTGACACTTTAGGCAAACCCAGGAGCTCTGCACTTTGGCTTGGACCGCTTCCTCTTTTTCCTCCGTACTGTTTTTTGTCTCTTGGTCGTCTGCTGACCTCATTCCTCAGCCACATAGGCCAGTCTGACCCGCTCCACCTCAGGCTGGATCTGACACTTCCTTTTCTGAAGGCTGGCACAGCCGCTGCAAGAGCATCCTGCTTCCTTCTTGCCATTTTAGAGCTCCTACTTTTTTATTTATTTATTTATTTATTTATTTTTTAAAAAAATTTTTAAAATTTTATTTTAAAAGGGAGTAAAATTAAACACAGCAAGACAACCAGAGATCTTCACTATCTGTCATATTGTCTCTTGTTTTCTTCCAAATGGTTGTCCTTATCTTTGCATATGGGGAGCTCATACTAAATAACATAGCCAATCTTTTCACAAGGTGTGTAGTTCACCGGCTCCCACTTGCTAGGGAGGGGGGAGAGGGAGGGGGGACACGGGATGGGGGACAGGACATGAGATGTCTGATTCTCAGCCCACACGCAGGCAGGATCACAGTTGCCCCCCAGAGAGGGGAGGAGTTCCTTGTTCTCCCGGCACCCCGAGTCAACCACACGGTGCAGGTCCCGACACACCAGGGTCTCTCCCCTGCAGGCCCCCTAAAGTCCGCCATACTCGCCTGCTATTTCTTTCTGATGAATTGACCATTCCATTTCCAAAGTTCTGAAATGGCCAACAGACCACAGAAAGAATTCTCTTTAGGCTCCTGTTTGAAACCAACAGCTACAGCGATCTGCTGGCCTTGCTTCAGGGCCATCAGAGCTCCTACTTTGAAAGAAAGTAATTTCCTCAACTCTCTAGTTGATGCTTTCGCTGCTTTTTGCAGATCTTAGGAACACAGGAGCGCGGTTTCCCTTTGCCCCATCTCTGCCTCACTCTTGCTTTCTCTCCGCCTCCTTCTTCCCTTCCTTGGGGCAGCCTGAACAGTTCTGACTGCGAAGCGGCGGTGGTTTTAGGCTCACCTGCTTTGTGGCAGAAGAAAGCACTTACTTCATCATTCAAGCGGTGGCATTTGAGGCTTGGCCCTGGGCGTCAAGGTTGGTGATTCGGGCCTGGGGTTCTGCAGAGCGGTGCAGCCCTCATGCCACTGTCTCCACCGCTGGCCACCGTGGCTCTCCATGTTCCACGCAGGTCTCAAGCCTTCAGATGGTTCATTTTAATTTACTTTCTCAGTTACTTTGCTCCTTAACCTCGACCAGTTCTATTTTTCATTGTGGCGGCTTAAAGCGGGGAGCCCTGAGTTTCTGCTTTGTCTCTGCCCATGCGCCAGACATTGGCTGTGGTGTGTTACCCCCGGGAGCCTCAGTTTCCCTAGAAGCACGTAGGAAGGATAGGGTTGTACCCCAGCTCGAACCGCCTGTGGAACTGGGGACATTGCCTTTGTTATGAGCACCATGCGTGAAGGTGAGAAAGTCAGGGGAGCAGTGCCCTGGGTGTGTTTACAACCGATGTCTTTTTGGCCTATTTCGCTATGACTCTGAGGAAATGGGGTGAGGACCGGCGGGCCCACAGCAATGAACCAGAACCAGGAGTTTTGCTTTCGAACCAGAAGGAGTTTTGAACTATTTTTGAGCTCGCCCTGAGGACAGGTCTCAAATTTGTCCCACTCAAAACACAAAGGACAAAGTCACCCAGAGGATTCTGGGTCAGAAGGTGGGGGTGTGTGCGGTGTGGCCCCAAATTGCATTGCTGGCAGCGTGGCGCTGGTGTTGGGCATTCGAAGCTTGGAACCCAAAATTTCACAACCTCAGTTTGACCTTTCCCCAAGTCCCCGACTGGCCACTCACTTCCATCCACCGCTCTGCGGTGGCACCTGTGTCTGTCCCCAGACCAGGTGCACCAGCCCAGGTGTGGCACCAGGCTGCCTGGGCACTGAGCTGCTTCCGGAGCAACTGGCTGAGCCGAGACTGGGGGATTCGTCCTCCTGGTCCTGCAGCCGCAGCGTGTGGTGCAGGGAACTCGGGAAGCTTATCCAGGGAGAGGCGAGGGTGAGGGCCAGGGCTGCGAGGAGAACCCTGGTTCTCCAGGCTCCCATATCCCAGCTCTCCACCTCTGAAGCTCTTTTCTAACTTCTGTCTTCAAAGTCCACAAAGACCCTTATGGCTTTAAAATCAGTTCTTCCGCTGGCTTCAGCCAATGATTTTCAAAAGCTGTGGCACAGGGGTCCCCTGGAGGGCTGTGCCGCCCCTTCCAGAACACCTGTCAGAGCAGCTGAGGTGGGGCCATGGAATCTGCATTCCTTGCACGTCCGTGGAATGCTGCCACTCTGGGGCCTCGGTCTGAATAGCTCCCCCTCTGCAGAAAGCCCCTCAATAGTCCTGCTTGCATAACAGAAACTAGGGAGCTGCTGGAGAATCGTGCCCCTTTTCCAGGCCCCTGTGCGGTGGTTTACATGTTTTAACAGCTTGGGGGACGAAGATGTCACAATCCCATGTTGCAGATGAGAACAGTGTGGCTGTGAGAGCTTCGGCAAAAGCACCATGTCTCTGCTGAGAGATGGCAGAGCTGCGGGCTGAGCCCGAGACCAAGTGGCTTGGAAGCTCACGTCCTTAACTTGGGCTCAGTGTCGCTTCCAGTTTGGCCCTGCTGGACCTTCGTGCTCTCCGAATGTGGCCCTTGGCCAGGCCTCTGCCACGACCTCTGCCCAGCTGCCTTCGGAAGCCGTGGCCAGGCCTCCGTCTCTGGAGCAGCCTGCAGGTTTCCCAATCTCTCCCTGCTACTTGCGTGAATGCCTTGCGCCGCCTTCCTCCTCCTGAAGCCCTGGCCCTCTGCCTGTGTCTGAGACATGGGTGTTCCCTGGTGACTCCATTGCATGAGTCACCAGGCCCTGGACAGTGGGGACTGATGTCCTGTAGCTGGGGACCCACCGTCCCCTCCACTCCCAGCCCCCCCATGCCTCTTCCCACCCTGCACCCCGCAGATGCCTGCGATGCTGAACTAGGGAAAAAATCAAAAAGAAAGGTTCCTCCTCTGGTGTGGGCGGTGCAGGGGGCTCTGGGGTGCGGGGAGCAAGGGGAAGTAGGAGAGCGGCTCCCTGCAGACTTGTTGTCCAGGGCACCTAGAAGCATCTGGGCTGCGGCCGTGGCCTTGGACTTTCGGAGCTGATAGAGGGCTCGGGAAAGCAGAGCAAGGATGGGGGTGGGTGTGGAGGAGGCCAGGCAGCAAGAAACAGGCACAGGAAGAGAGAAGGATGGAGCCAGACCCCGGCTGTTCCGTGCTGCTGACCTCCTTTCCCCGCCTGTGTCTCCCACGCACGCCACTTTCCCAGCCCCATGCAGAGTGAGGGAAAACAGCCTTTCAGACTGGGCAGGGTCTGCATGTCTCACTGATAAACAAGGTCACTTAGTCCCTCAGCACTTTTAGCTGGAGAGAGATTTCGTGAGATTCACAAATAGAGACGTGCTGGGCAGAGCCCTTAAAGACAAGAGCAGAAGAGGACATGGAGAAGAACAAGCGGGGCTCTGAGCCCTGGCTGGAGGGATCCTCACAGCAATGGGGCACTGGGCTTCCCAGCAGCTGATGCCAAGAGGGGACGCAGTGAGTTCCCACTTCTCGGTACCCCGGAAATCAGGAAAGCTGGCTTCCGGCAGACACCGCAGACACCGCTGTTCTTGGTGCTGGCTTCCCGCGCGGCTCTGCACTGAGGAGGCCCGAGGGAGGAAGCCTTCCCTGAGGTCTCGCCCATGAGACCTGGACTCCGGACCGGGGAGCACCAGGTCTGCGTGTCACGGGCTCCGCTGCTAGGGACAGACCGACTTCGGGGCTCTGGGCCCCACCCAGCGTCTCCCAGTCCTTCCTTTTGGTAGCAGACTCGGTTGGGGCCTTGTGAGGCACAGGACAGCGGCCACAGGGACGGGGTCAGGATGCCGTGGTGGAGCCGCGGGCTCTGTGGAGTAAGCGCAGCTGTGTGACCAGAGGGAAATGCTCAATAAAGTCCCCAACACAGCTCAGTAACGTGTGCTGCAACGGGAGAGGGTGCTGGGGTGGCCTCTGCCTCAGGTCCGCATTGCACACGCCTGGGGGTCGGGGCTCCCCACTGCACCCAGAGAGCAGCGCCTGCCCAAGACACTGAGCCCATTCTCTGGGTGTGGGTTCTGCTTTTCTTTCAGATGACCATGTCACCTCCTCAAGGGTCCTCAAGCCTAAAATAAGGAACCAGTCCCACGCCAGCAGGGAAGCTTGCAGATTCACTGCCTCCTACCGAAGAAAAAGACTTTTAAAAAAAAAATGTATTTAAAGAGAATAAAACAAAAAAGAAAACAACCAAACAAAACAGAAAAAGGGTAGCAACAATGCAGAATTCCAAAGGCAAAAAAATGAAAGAACCACAATAACAACAACAAAACAAAAACAAAAACACTAAGAAATCGCCACTTGATAAGTTACATACTGTCATCATTGGAAATAGTTGTTCAAGTTACAAAATTAAAGCACACAAAGTAGACATTCAAACAGTGAGACTATTAACAGTTCTGCTCAACAATCCAACAAAAACAGTAATGTGGTCATCTATCTTACACACTTAAACATACATGCAGTTGTATCCTTTAGAGCACTTTCTTTTCCATATATATATATGGAAATATATATATATTTTTTACATATATATATTTTACATTTTATTTTAAAGGGGGTAAAATTAAACACAACAAAACAGAATAGAATGGGACATAAGAAAGCATAAATTTCAAAGCTAGACAACCAGAGATCTTCACTATCTGTCATATTGTCTCTTGTTTTCTTCCAAATGGTTGTCCATATCTTTGCATATGGGGAGCTCATACTAAATACAATAGCCAACTTTTTCACAAGATGTGTAGTTAAATGGCTCCCACTTGCTAAGGTGGGGGGACATGGGACAGGACGACATGAGATGTCTGATTCTCAGACCGCCCACTGGCAGGATTACAGCTGTCCCCCAGAGAGGGGAGGAGCTCCTTGTTCTCCTGGCACCCTGAGTCAATTGCATGGTGCAGGTCCCGAGGTGCCAGGGTCTCTCCCCTGCAGGCCCCCCAAAGTCTGCCATACTCACCTGCTATTTCTTTCTGATGAATTGACCATTCCATTTCCAAAGTTCTGAAATGGCCATCAGACCACAGAAAGAATTCTCTTTAGG
>PVJX010023676.1:0-29076 GCA_004027295.1 Dolichotis patagonum | reverse complement strand
CTACCCTAAACCAAGACCATTTCCATACTCTAGAAGTACAGAAATTCAGGTCAGATGGAGGAAGACTATCCAAGTGACACACTTTATAGGAGGTGGGGCAACACCTCCCAGAAGTTTCCTCTTCTTTCTTCTGGTATTGTATCCTCTGACTCCCCCATTAAAAGACACTTTCTTGGGGCCGGGGGTTTAGCTTAAGCGCCTGCCTGGCAAGCGCGAGGTCGTGAGTTCAATCCCTGGTACCAAAAAAAAAAAAAAAAAAGACACTTTCTTTGAAGAAATCAGTCATACAGTCAAGCAGCTTATGGCTGAGATGTAGCTATCAGATGCCATCCTTGAGGTGTTAGATGAAAAGGAACCTGACCTTGGCATCCAGGCTGATCTGCATAAAAACCCTGGTTCTGCTAATCGTGTAGCCTGGGGCAAGTAAGCAAAGCTCTCTGAACTTCTGTCTGCCCGTCTGTTATAGTGATCATTCTGATACTTACCTCTCAAAGCTGTTCTAATAGATGGAAACATTGAAAAATATTCTCAGGTGTCTAAAAGATTAGCTGAAACATAGAAGATATTCAATAAATGATTACTATTGCTACCTAAGTACTGTACTGAATTAGTTGAAATATAAGGAATAAATGTCTGGACCATTGGAGTCAACAAAATCTGTGTGAATTAGAGCTTTCATGGAACTGTCTACAAAAAATTCTTAAGATTCTTAAAGGGTTTCTAAGATTCTTAAATAGAAATCTTCTTAAAAATGTATTGAGTACTCAGATATCCCAATAGAGACAGACTTCATTATGGATACTTACAAGCATAATTCAAAACTATTTTTAAACAATCAAGATGAAATCATTAGTGATCAGGCCCAGGGCTTTGTCAGTGGTGAAGATCTGTGACTGAGGCCAAGTCTCAGTGTGACCAAGATTTGGCATTTGTTGCTCAATTAGAGACAGCATGGGTAAGCACTCCTTCATCTGATGTGCAGGAAATGCACTGTAATAAGGAGTTAAGATACTTGGGATCCCATTATAGAATGTAGTCACTGGAAAGCCCATCAATTTTCACTTTTTAATGTAATCACAACTGACACTCCCTCCACCTCTATGCCACAGTTACCCATTCTTTCTGTTATGCCTACCTTGTGAGAGTATGAAGTTCAAATGGTATACAAAAGAATTATTTGGTAACTGTCCACCCTGTCTTCAGAGAAGGGGTGATTCTTGATGGCAGGTAAAAGGAAAAGGGAATGCAGAGGGAAGTCAGACACGGGCTACCCTTTAGGGATAGCAGAGGGAAGTCAGACACGGGCTACCCTTTAGGGATAGAAAACAAATCTAGAATAGGGTCGGGGCAAGGGCGAGACTCAGAGGAGATGCTGAGCAGCCAGGGGGGACCCAAATCATGGAGGATCGATGCCTGCAGGGAGCTGCTGCCACTGGAGAGGTCCTGGCCACAGAGCTGGTGACTCTCAGAATAACGAGAGTCTAATTTCTAGCTCCCAACTTCTCCAAACTCTTGCCTCACAGGATACCAGCCACAGCTCCCTTGCCCTTGCCTGGGGTTGAGGCGCCCTCTTCTGGCCAGCAGGGTGCATAGCTGGCTGTGAGTCAGCTCCCTGTCTGCAGGGATGGAAGGCAGTCGCGTTCCTTTGTTTGGACTGAGACATGAGCTTTAGGGGACTTGAACCACCTTTGTGAGGTTGGAGAAAGGAGGAGCTCATCCCCTCATCTGCTCCCAGGTTTATCCCCTCTGTAGCAGAGAGAATCCTCCCTACATCGCTCCTCTTCCCCTCTCATTTTCCTTTTCTTTTTTCTTTGTCTTTTCATCTTTCTACAGGACTTGACTCTGTCTCTTACACATGCACACACTTTCACACTTAGCTTTCTATCTCCCTTTCTTACCATCTTCACTTTCCTGTCTTCCCCATCTTAGTCTCCCTTCTCTCCTCCCACCTCTTCAACACTTTCCCTTCTTGCTTGGAACATAGTGGAAATGTTTTGTATTCAAATCCACACTCAAATCCAGCGTTCTCCATTCTGATGACCTTGAGCAGGTGTTCATTGCTCCAACACCTTAAATAATGGTGAGAATTGAATGAGGGGACTTGTCATACCTGACTCTGCTCTGACCCTGGTAGGGACATAGCTGTCCCTTGCTTTCCCCATCTCCCTTCCAGCCCCATCTGCTGGCAGACCTTTTTAATTTTTCCTCTTCATTTTTTTTTCAATCCTCTCTTCCCTCCTTCCCTCCTCTCCTTCCCCTTTCTGCACACCACAGTTCAAATTCAGATTCAAACACCGTTTACTGAGCTTTTTGGAAAAGTGGGACTTGACCTTCACCTTGAAGGAACTGTCTTTCTGTCTGCCTCTCCATGAAAACACAGTGGCTTCTTCTCTGAGTGTCTGGTAAGAGGTTATGAGCTGAGCTAGGGGACAAGCAGAGGGTGTTAGTATGTCAAGGGGTGTCTGTTCCCAGGGTATCTGACAGGGAAGGTTTGTGGTGAGAAAGGAATCATGTCCCAAGGCCCTCATGGCATGCTGATGTGTGTGTGTCTGCGGGCCAGTTATTTTAATTTGCTTGCTCATTTATTTATCATTTGTGGTGAATTGTAACAAAATCTCCTGCCAGAAGAAAGCAATGCAAAGCATTTCCTATGGTTGAGCTCTTAGGAAATCATCTCACCCAGGGACCTGTGCTGGGAACCCAGAGGCAGTGGCCTCTGGCCTCATGAGCATTTGTTCAGCAGATGCTAGCACAAATGTCATGTGGTTGCCTCTCACAGTGTCCCCTAATGAGAGCCAAGGGCACAATCCTAAAACACAGTCCAAGCACGTGGCTGAGATCTAGCTAGAAGTTACAGTAAAGCAGGCAGGGCAGACTGCTTCCTCTCACTATCCTGGGAGACAGACCACTGTATCTCGAAGTATCTTCAGCTGCAGAAACCCTGAAGGACCAGGTGGCAGAGCTCAGCAAGGGCTGGGGCTCTAGGGATTTGAACAGGTGTGGTTCAGTGGTTAGCAGCCTAGGTTCTGAAATCCGACTAGTTTGTTGTCAATTCCAAGCCCTGTGTATGACCTTGAACCACCTACTTTACTTTGCTGGACTCTTAGCTGACTAAAAATGAAGGTTTTTGTGAGGACAAGATGAGGTAATATAAGTACTTCACAACCTGATTGCTCCCATTAAGACTTGGTAGCTATTGCTACACATTACAATCCTATGTGATCACTTCCTGGGGATTCTAGTAAGTCTAGGGTCCACTGAGTAGATGGTTGGGAGGCTGTCCAGATGCCAGAATGGAGAAGGGCTGGCATCACCACGGAAATGGCTCCACCACAGCTGGTCGGCCATTTTGAAAGCACAGGGCCTTCTTCTCAGAAAAAACGCTGCAGCTGAGGTTGCCATATTTATTTGTACTGAAGGAAGACTACTAAACTCCAAGCCCTCAACCCTTAGGCTAAGCATGTCAGTAAAAGCACATGCAAGAGGAAGTCTCTGGCATGCGGAGACTACACAGCATTTTAGGAATGAAGACGTTCTGTGTTTGGGGAAATTGGGAAGCCCCTGAGTGAAGAAAAATATTTGCCTACTATGTGCTAGTCACTTTCTAAGTGCTCTATTAGCTTATTTTATTCTCAGTCAGCCTTATGAAATAGTCACTGTTTCTTGCTTGCAAATGAGAAAACGTTGGCTCACAGTATTAACTTAACTTCGGTCCCTTAGGGCAAAGCCAGGCTGCTCAGGGTCATGTGCTTCCATCCAGACTACATGTGGGGTCCTGTCTGCCTGGTCCCATCATCCCCAGCCCACCTAGCCACCCCTAGTGCTCCCAGGGAGGGCGGAAGACCACCCAGCTCTGGCAGAACAGACCCCCCATAAATGCCAACTCAGCCTACCACCTCTCTACTTTGGTTTTCTCCTGAGTGACAGAGATTTTACTTGGCCTAAACCCATCGGTAGCTCTTTACCAGAAGGTAATTCTTGAGGGAAAGTTACTGGGTTCTGCTGAAAGTCATTTTTAGATTTCAGAGCAGGACCAAAAGGAGCAATGATTTCACATGTGCATGACTAATTCAAAACACTTTAATCTTCGAAATGTCAGACTTTATGGTCAGTGGATGTTTCATGGTCAGCAGTGGCACTGTGAATACTAAAACACCAGAATGTCAGAGCATCTAGACTAGGAGTCTCTGTAAGGGAAAACAACCTCTAAAGGCAAAAGTGCTGCAAGGCAGCCTCACAGCACCATGGGAAAAAACAGTAGCATAAATGATAGGCCCCCATGACTCAGATGTAGGGTGAATGGCATGAATCTTCACTAAACTCCAAGGGGGTGGAGAAGAGGCTGCACTCAAGATCACGAAGGGGTTAGTCCAAGGCTGCTCCCTTGCTATCATATCACACAGTCTTTTTCCTTCAGAGCTTTAAAACAATCTCAGCTCATCCATGTTGTACCAAGTAACCTAAAACGAATAGGGAACAAGTAGCAGAGGAACTATTTTGTGTAATCTTAGGACCCTGTCAAGAAACAAGGCCTCAGAAAAAGCTCACTGGGTTCTAGCCTCTGGCCATTTAGGCTGGAATGCGATCTGTCTAAAGTGTACTGTGTGACTTGGTGACTTTCTTGTTACCTCTCTGGGATCTCATTTTCCTAGCAGTAAAGAGTGCTGGAGGAAAAGCACAAATAAATATTTCCCGAGGGTCTACTCTGTACCAAGCCCTGTGGGGATCAGCCTATGAATGGGACTGCGTCTTCCCTCAGGGGAAGAAGAAGGAAAACAGAGAGTCCCTAAAATAGTTTATGAATTCAAGTAGTAAGAACAAGTACAGATGATGGATCCAGGGGTTTATACTCTATTCACTGTGCCTTGGGTGTGTAATAACCTAGAGTTTTGAGCAATAATCCCTTGGGTCCAGCATCAAAGCACACACAGAGACCAGTAGGTCAGGCAGAGAGGCCAGGAAGCATATAAAACTCAAAAGGACTTGGTTGCTAGGCAGTCATTAATTCTGTATTAATTCATTTGATTAATAGATGGTTTCTGGGCATTGCTTCTGTGCCAAGCCTCATTCTAGGTGGGTCACACAAGGCCCCTCCATTCCCAGAATAGACTCCTAAGAAGTTGGCACGCGGACATTACTATGAAGAAGAGAATTCCTGTAAGGAGCAGAGGGCACATGTGCTTAACTCAGACTGCCTAAGCGAGTAGGAATAGCTTCACTGAGGAGGAGCCTTTGAGCTGAAACTACAAAACAAAATGGGACCCAGACCAGGTCCCAGAGACACAACACAGCAATCCATGGGGGGGAGCCAGAGCTGTCTGGAGCCTCAGGTGCAGGGAAGGGCTGTGGGTAGGGTGTTCTGCCTGGCCCTACTCCTGTTGGGTGTTTCTGGGTGACTTGCTTTTGCTGATAGAGTGCTAACAGAATGGGCTCCTACGGGGATACTCACCATGCCTGGGAGGTCTGATTCGGCACTGGCCACTCTGATGATCCACCAACAGAGGACTGTGTCACAGGGAGCCACTGTTACCACAGCAGACAAATACAGGGAAAATGGACCTGAGTGCCACCTGGAGCATGGAGTCAAGTCAGCCTGTGGCACCTGCTTCCAACAGAAGTTTATACCAGATGAGTCAAACCAGTCACCTGCAAACCCAGGAAAATAGATGGCATTTTCAAAATGATTGGAGCAGGGACTGGTGGAGCCAGAGCCGAGGCAGGACCAAAGAATGGGCTCCCTGTTTATGAGCCCAAAGAGGCATCCAGGTGCAGTTATTTTAAGTGGGCAATGTCATGACCAGATTGTGGGGTTCTTAATCCATAGGAAAACTAAGGCTTAACAGAGTTTGAGGGTCAAATAAGATCTCTTAGCTAAGCCTCCCATTAAATAGACTTGTGAGGTCCTCAGCCTCTTCTGTGCCCCAACCATGGAGGAAAGCTTACAGGAGCCCCTGCCTGAGGGCTGAGTTGTCTACTCCTGGGTCCCAGAGCTTCGCTGTTTGGCAAGGCCCATGGGCACAAGCCCTGGGGCTAATAACCTGCAGCCAAGGAAACATCTCGTTTTTTCTCTTATTGAGCAGATAGTTTTTTCCCTGAGTCATGGCATGAAAAGTCAGGAGGTACTGACTTAGTGTTAGAATGGGGCCAGTCCCTTCCTACCCAGGACTGGACTTGCCATCTTTTCTCTGACCACCTGTCTTCCTCTCAAGGCTCCTTTTCTTTAGGCCTGGATGTGCATTTTTTCTTTCAGCTGTTCAGATGGCAGCAGAGAGCAGGACCAGCATTGTGCCTTTGCATTCATAATATACTCGCTCAGGCTTTTTATTACACTGCATTGGAATGCATTTACATTCAGAACCCAGTCGACTACAGCACTGTGTCTGAATCCTTCATGACATCCAGCTTGAAGAGCAGCCCCCAGATACATCTGTACCAGATGCCTCTACTAGGGCCTATCTGTGTCCACAAGACCCAGGCAGTGTTGGATAGCATGTGTGCTAAGGTCCAAAAGACAGGACAATCAGCAGCCGGGGCTGTCAAGACGGTCAGAGAGCAAAAGGGGCTAGACCAATAGGGGTGACTTTGGGGCGGAGATGGGCCTTGGTAATAAGATTCCTGAGGTGACATCGTGTGGTAATAAGATTCCTGAGGTGACATCGTGTGCAATACACAGGTGCTTCTCATGCAGGACAGAATCACAGTGAATTCCCACAATAGCCTTGTGAGGTTGGGAGCAGTCATCCCCACTTACAATTTAGAAAACAAAGACCCAGAGAGCTAAAATAACCTAACAGAGGTGCAAAATCGGTGGCTATCTTAGAGTTCCTCAGAGACACAGAACCAATATAGAGATAGAATATAGAGATTCATTTTAAGAAATGGGTTCATGTGGGTGTAGAAATATGGGAACAAAAATTAAATAAGGAAAGGCACAGGGCATTGGCAGGGATGAGAGAGGTATTGCAGGGGCCATATAATGTGAGGAGGAGTCCATAGTTTAACATAGGTGGGGGCACACAGGAACCGCCTGCCCTCTACTTTGGTTGGCGCATGAATGTGCAGTGGGGGGGAGAGAGACGTGAGTGACAGGCAGCGGAGAAGACAGAAGGAGGCAGAGCCCAGAAAGACACCCTGAATACCACATTTAATGGGTTTGGATTTGATCCAGAGAAAGTGAAAATCATTACACAGGTTTAAATCAGGACAGGACATAGTCAGATCTGCACCGTAAAAATAGTGCTCTGGCAACACGGGTAAGAATGGATTGGATAGCGGCAGGAAGTGGCCCAGACTGACGCAGTGACTAGAGAAGCCATGGGGTTGGAGTCTGGGCACAGACAGTGTCAGGAGAGGAGGAAAGCCAGAAAAACCAGTTCTAAGAAGAAAAGCCATTGCTTTCCCTTCTTAAGGAAGAGCACTACTTTGGCTGATCACAGGTTTTATTGTTAGGTTCATTGGGTTTATAGCAGATGGGACACAAATGGGAGAATGCTGGTTGCATACCTGAGTGTGGAAGTCCGACTGGAAGGATGAGAAGGGAAGAGGGGAATTCTGGCTAAGTCTGCCTGGTCTCTCCTTGTGTTGGATCTCACTACAGAAACCAGGCATTGCCAAATTTTAATTTGAACTCTCATAGCTAAGCCCTATTTTGTAGATCAGGACACTAAATCTTCCCGATGATCAGCTAATTTCCCAAAATTACTGATTCCTGGAAGTGCTTTATCATCTTTTCTACAGGTTTTAAGAAATTTATTTCTCTTTATCTGATTCTCTACCTACGAGTCATCTTTTCTGTGTCTCTCACTCTATGTGCCCGTCTCTGAGAATTTCTGTCTTTGTGTATTTTCTCTCTATATGCCTCTGTCTTTTTCTAATTCTTTCCCGCCCCCTTTCTTGCACTCTCCCATTTCCCCTATCACACTCCTCCTATTTGGTTCCCTAACTCTGTCACTATCATTCTTTCTTTCCTTCTGTTTCCTTTTTTTTTTTTAATTCTTCACCTCTCTTCCTTTCTACTGTCTCTCCATTAGACAAATGACTTGGGGATAAGCGCCAGCTCCGGACAATGGTTAATTGATGGTTGATATAGGATTGCCTAAGTAAGGAACTCCTGTCATTAGCAAGAGATGGGTTGCCTTGGCCCACAACTAGAAAACCTTTGAAATCCTGCATCTAAATTGCTATTCTTTTGACTGCTGCTAGTGATGCTAATTAGTTGTGTTAATTGGATGTTTTGATATTTGAAGAGCAAAGCAATCCAACTCCTTCCTCCAGAAAGCCAAAACTATTAATGAACTTGGCAGCAGCTTTGGCTCTCTACCCACAGTGGGTACAGCCAGAGATTTGGGGGCAGGCAAAGGGGTTGTTCTGAGGAAGTGTCTTGCCTGCTCTTGGAGACAGAGGCAGAGCTGGGGAACTGGCTGCAGCTTTCTAGTAGTGAAGTCATCCAGTAAGACAGAAAAGTCTTAGACTCAGAGAGCAAAGACTGACAAAGGATTTAGCCTTACTCTCCCACTGTTGGCCATAGCTTTGGACAGTATGCTTGAATTTTTGCCTCCCAGAGTGTAATATGGCACCTGGTACACAATCAGCATGTAACACATATTATTGAGTGGATAACCAATAAAAAGATCATTGCTTTTGGAGTAAGTCTTGGACTCAAACCCAAGCTCAGTCATCTTGGCTGTATGTTTTAAGCAAAAGTTGCTTCACCTCTCTAAGTCTCAAACTTCCTGCCAAGCATCTATCAGTGAAGAGTCTTGATGAAAACAAATTTCTCCAAGCTGTTATATTTTTACTGATGCTTTACTATCACACTATGAGTGACACCTGGTCCCTAACCTGCTTAGCTTGCCCCTTTGTGTGACTCAGATTATTTTAAAAAATTAATGCTAAGGAATTAATACATACAGAATTTTTTGAGGACACTGAAAACAGATTGATCAATTTCACCTTGAGAAATTTGAGACTACTTTCTGAAAGGGGCCAATTTTGAGCTGGGTCTGAGTGCATTCACCAAGAAGAGAAGGCATTGCACAAATGCACACAAAGCCTGGGGCTAGACAAGTACCTCACTGCTTCAAAACACAAAGGCTGAAAGTCACTAAGGGTCTTGTTATCTCCACCAGCAGATTTCTATGAAACTGTCTTTCTCATGTCTTAGAGCATTTTTCCTCTAAGGAGAAAACCAAATGAAAAGCAGAATAAAAATCTAGGGAAGGGATTGGGTGTTGGTGGAGGAGATTTAACATCCCAATCACCTTTGAAAGAACATTCTTCCAAAAGCCAAGCCCTTGGCCAGGGGTTTAGCTCAGCGGAGTAAGTGCCTGCTTGGCAAACGCAAGGTCATGAGTTCAATACCCAGCACCAAAAACAAACAAACAAAAAAAAAAACACAAAAGCCAAGCCCTTAAATCTGCAATCTGGGGACATTAGTCAGGGTTCTCCAGAGAACTAATAGGAGACATAGACATATAGATATGTAGACATAGATACACAGTTATCTCCTTTGGTCATACCATCCATACACACAAATCCCTTATTTACTATTATGGGATTGGCTTATGTAATAACGAAGACTTCAAAATCTTACATCTGTAGTCACAAATCTGGAGTTAAAAGAGAGCAAATGTGAAGTTCCAGTGTGAGTCTGAATCACTGAGAAAGAGGAAAGGTAATGGCAAATTCCAACCTAAAAGCCAGAGACCCAAGAAGAGCCAATAGTATTTCTGTTTTAATCCAAAAGCCAGAAAAGACTAAGTCCCAGTTCTGGGAAGCAGTCAGGAAGAGCTCCCTCTTACTCAGCCTCTTGTTCTGTAGGTCATCAATGGATTGGTTAAGCCCCAGCCATAGTATGGAGGGTGATTGGCTTTGCTCACTCCATTCAAGTGTTAACCGCGTCAAAGAACATACTGGACAGACACCGCAGAGTAATATATGGCTGGATGTTTAGGCACTCCATGGCCAGTCAAGCTGACACACAAAATTTAAAATCATGTTAGTTCATTAGCTTGTGGGGCATTTCTGCCTTTGTGAGGGGGAAGCACAGGACAGACAATGTGATAATGAGTTGCACAGACTCAGTAAAAAGATTTGTAAGTGATACTGTATCATTGACCCCTGAGCTGATATGGGATTGATAGAGTTCATCCAACCCAATTTGCAACTTTTATAGAAGTAGAAGAGAAAGAAAGAGAGAAGGGAGGAAGGTAGGAAGGACAGAGGAAAGAAGGAAGGAGTGAGGGAGGGAGTGAGGAAAGGAAGGAAGGAAGGAAGGAAGGGGCAAACTTTCTTAAAAGTTATAGAACTCTTTGTACTTTATAAATGTGATATTCCTCCCATGCAGATTTTGGTTTTGACACTTTCACTGTATGCTGAAGGGAAATAAGAAATTGAGAAGGAAGACAATTTCAGAATTATATGGACAAAACTACACTAGAGCTTAGGGGAATGTCCAGCAGCATAGTGTGGCCAGAACACAGGGTCACTATGGAGCACAAACTGGGCCACTATGCAAGGGGCCAGATCTCAGAGGCCTTGGTTTTAGACAAACCTGAGGATCTCCGCATGCAGACCCAGTCTGATACCTTTAGGTATCCATGGTGCCCATAGTGAATAACTGAATGAAGTAACTCAAGGTGATGGAGAAAAAAATACATAAATCTTATAACAAAACACTAAAGACTTGGTGTCATAGAAGAGGGGCAGAGTTCAGAGTAGGGGATAATTCTCCCTGGGATGGGTTTCAAGCTTTGCATGGAGAAGATGGTAGCTTTTAGGCTAAAGCCTTGAAGAATGACTAGAACTAAGAACAAAATGGAGGTGCTAGATTCTGCAGGTGGACAGAAAACGAGTAAAGACACAGGCTTCACCAGTAGTCACTCAGCAAACATCCACTTACGGTTTACCTAGGATCAGGTACTGTGAGGCGCAACAGGGATGGCAAGCTGCCTCCCAGAATGTGCATTTCCAGAGGTGATGAAGCACGTGGGGCAGGGATATGAGGGGGAGAATGTGTGTGCGCGTGTACTCACACTCCCACACACGTGCGCACATGCATGCGGCTACTCGTTTTCCTGCATACAGGTACCAACTGTGAGCTAAGATAGATTTTGATTACTTCTATCCAATTAATTCTTCCTTCATTCTTGCTGTCTCCTTGTGATTAGAATTAATTGCTGCTAATTACACCTTTGGAAGGAAAAGGATGGCAATCAGCAGTGCCACTTGGGGGATCCAAACATTGTAATGCAAAACAAAAGCGGTTCCTGAGGACTCAAATTTAAAAATTGGCTGTTGGAGAAAAATTAGGCGTTTTGTGGCCAAAATTAATATTCTGTGATCTTCTCAAGTTCTGGTCATAGACCCTGCTCCTTCTCTGGTCAGCAGTAAAGAAAAAAGAAAATGACGTAATGTATTTATTTGGGAAGCTGGTTGTGTGTAAGAATGGTTCATGTAGTATTGCAAGAAAATCTCTTCCCTGTCCAAAAAAGTAGGAAATTAAATGAGATTAATTCCATTAGCCAAAAGAGGGTTACAAGTAACAGAAAATTCAACTCAAGCTTTTTTTTTAGATTACAACAAGGAATTAACTGACTGTCGAAATTGGCTGTCAAAACTCTAAGTCCAAAGGAACCCTGGTTGCAGGCTTAGCTGGATCAAGACACTCGCAGGGTATCATCAGAACTTGGCCTTAAGATCTCCATTGTTAGCATCTTAGCAGTTTCCCTGGGTTTAATCCTCAGAAACACACACATGAAACACACACACACACACACACACACACACACACACACAGATACGAACTATAGCAAGCATATTTTCCTGCTTCACAAGGCCCAGAACTGAGTCTCACTGGCCACGTGTTATGCCTGACTTATTGCTGTAAGAAGAATTTCAGTGCTCTAATTGTCCAAGCAAGGGTCGTCTCCACCCAGAGTCTGACTGGAATGAGCTCCTCGGGAGCCACAGAAGCTGAGATTGGGGATTCAATATAAAAAACTGAACAGGGAATAGATTAAGAGCATAAAAATTTTAAAAAGATAAAATAAGGCTGGTAATCTAACAAGGTAATCTACTGCTCAGATGGTTTATGATTCTTCCATCATTTGTGCACTGACACATTAAGTCTAGACAATATGGGTCAGTAAATTTCAAAGAATGCTTGAAGACAAGGTGTGGTTAAAAGCAAAAAAGAAGACAGACATCTATTTCTGAGCATCAGCTTTATATTAAATCCCACCCTGGGTGCTCTCACATTTACTAGGTTATTCCCACTTTATAGGTAAAGAAATAGAGGATTACAGGTGAGCCACTTGTTTATTGGTTTACCTCTGCTTCCCATGTGTATTATTTGCTGGTATATTAGACTCTAAGGAAAGGAGGGTGAGAAAGAGGCAGGCTCTGATCTCAAGGAACTCTAGGAAGTCTAATGGGAAAGACAGACAGGCACAGAGCAGTGGGGATTATGGATGCAATTTGTACATCCTCAGTCTGGTGACAACCACCCCCACCCCACCCCCACCCCCACCCCCAGCTAAGCCAGATCTAAATTCCCTCTTCTGAATCAGTGTGTCGCTGCGCTGAAAGCCTGTGATTCAAGAGGAAACTGCATTCCTGGAGCCGCAGTACTTCCAGCTGGCTTCATCCTGTGCATGGGCTACGGACCCTCACCACTTCACCATGCAGGACTCGCCTGCATGCAGTCAGAGAACAGCATTTTCTCTACAAAGCCTGCTCATTTTTGTAACCAGGAGAAAATCATATCTCTGTCTTCCTTGGAAATGACCATCGGATAACGATCAGTGTCTCCTTACTGATGTTCCTTTTCTTGGGTTCCTGGTTCTGAAGGACTTTTCCTCCGTTCCTCCGGATAGGAAAGGAAAAGAAAAGGCACTTAACCTTCTGGAGCTCGTGCTATGTGCTTTAATGTCCACCCTTGCTCCCTGCAGAATCTTTCTCTCATAATCTTATTCTCCATTACACCACAAGGAGATGCCCTTCATTTCTCCTGAGTCCTGAAATAAACTTGATCATGAGGAAAGGACCAAATTTCCCTCCAAATACCTATCATTATCAGCATGGATTGTTTCACAGGGTAATATTTAACTAAATACCTAATGTGCCAGAGAGTCTGCTAGGCAAAAAGGAAACATGGCAAATACAGCAGATATAGATTTGGTAATCACAGACCTTGGTAGTCTAGTAGAAGAGACAGATATTAATAAAAAATCATACTCAGACATAAAATTATGGTCATGTTAGGGGCACTAGGGGAACACCCAGATGTTGAAGACATGACAGTTGAGCTGAGACCCAAACAATTAGTAGTAGTTACCTAAAAATAATGAGGCAGAGGGCCTGGCACAGCCACGGGTTCATGAAGTGACACAGGAGTTGAAGGATGAGAGCATGCAGTATAATCTGGCTTGTTGTCTTGTTACTAAAATAGAACAGGAATAATTGAGACAGGGAACAAACATGTTTTATGACCTGACATTGAGTAAATCTTGAGTAGCATTTATCAGAGGCACACAGTACATCTGGGCTGCCAGAGGTTTGGGAGGGTAAGAATGGACAAAGTATGAAAAGCTACAGAGATACTTTTTATCCTAAAAACTGGGTAAATATGTTGATCTCATCAGGAGTTTGAGCCGGGCAATACACCCATCCTGTAAGTGGCACTGTTTTCAACTTTGCTTGGCATGAAACCATAATGTCCCCAGTAAAAACACTAAATAAAAGAAAATTCCAAAAGCTACACCTTTCCATACTATCTCCTCTTTGCCTGGCCACTTCCTACTTTTCCTCCAAAGCCCTCAGTTTCCAGTACTACATTACATTTGTTGGTTTTTCCATTGTGCATCTTCCCTCCTTTAATAAACTCCATGAGTGCAGAAATCTTACTGCTTTGTACAGTGCTTACCGAAGCAATTGGAAAAGTACCTGATATATAATAGATTCTTGGTTAATTTTCTACTGAACTTTTCTACAAAGACTCATCTCAAAAAAAAAAAAAATCTCTCCCAATTCAGATGGGTTCTTGCCTCCTCTGACACTTCCAGGGTTCTTCTAATAGTAAATCCCACTGTCTTTGCCCCTACTTTCCATGCAATAGTAGTCACTACCTGCATTGCAGTTTTATGTGACTCAAGGACAGGAATAGATCTCTCATCTCCAAATCCACAGCAACTGGTATGGCACTTTATATAGCAGATAATAAATATCAAACGATGCAGTTGATTTGTTTTTGTAAGTTAATATAAGTTAACATTATAATATTAATGTTTCAAAAGCTATGGGCCTGTAGTTGGACAGATCTGAGTGTAAATTCTACCCTCTACTTGCTAGCTTAGTAACACCTCTGAACCCCAGACCTATACCTTGAATCTGAAGCATAACAAAATCTATTTCACTTGTGAGTAACAAATGAAACTAACAGAAAGCCTAGAAGATACTTATGTGGTCATTTACAATAATTTCATCCCCTAAGTTTCAAGTTCAAAAGAACAGTTAAAAAGAAAATAGAGTAGGGGAAAAAACATAATTGCTACAGTAGAAGGACTCTAAACATTGGCATTTAAACCCAACATCATATTCTTCTTAAAACTGGAATAATTTCCATTTTGCTTGAAAAGTTATGTGCATGTCCCAAAATAATGGTAGAATTTCACTATGGTGATGGTTGTCCATTGGTGAAACTGTGAAGTAAGCCAAATTTTTCCTTATTATCCAAATGGATAAACTGAAGCTTTAGAGGGGGGTCTGTGACCTGCCCCAAGTCATACTACAGTTAGTGAAAGCTGAGGCTCAAATACAGTTTGATTGACTCATAAAAGATGACTTATTTCACAAATGCATGAATGCACTGCAGACTCATCCTGATTAGGAGGGAAGACACAGGAATAGAGAATGGGGGTCTTTTAAAAACCAAGGGCCTTGTATCCCATTTCTTCCAGAAATCCTTCAGTGGGCCTGTTAAATTCTGAGCCCAGGACAGATGACAAATCTCCAATTCTCAGCCGCAGAATGGCCAGACTTCCGCCAAGTTTTGTAGTCACTTCTCAGGGTAAGCTCTTACCTAATGAGCCCAGGTAAGAACTCCTAACCTAAAGGCTCGCAGAACACCAGAGCTGAAAGGTCTCAAAACATCAGCAAGCCAGTCCCTCCTCCACTCCGTAGATTAGGAAACTGACACCCAGACGAGACTGCACGCCCACGAGGCCATGCTGCCACCAGGAAACCCAGGGACCCCCAAAGCCAGCATGTGTCAGTGCCCTGCTAACACCAGCCCTTTCCTTACTGCTCCAAGATGCTACTCTGCAAATATTTACTTTGGTCTTTGGTCTGGTGTTTACTGTACATTAGTTGAAGCTTCTAAAAATATCAATGAGACAAGCAGAGGCTGAGCATCTCAGAGAAGCAGAGTCCTCTTGCAGGCTGAGCAACATCAAAGTCCCAACAATTGCTGCGCTGGGGCCCAGCTGGGCAGCCGCAGCCAATTTCAAGAGCCAATTTCCAGAGCAGTGATCGACTGTTGGTGGGGAAAAGGAGACACTTCTAGGAAATTGCTGGTACTTTGAGTGAAAGAGGAGGGAGAATGATAGTGCGGGAACTGGAAAGGGTGATGTTCCTTGAGTGAGACGCTCATCCAAGATAGACACTGTGATAAACACTAGTAGTGTGAGTCCAGGAGGAAGGAAGCGGCATCTCAGGGGTAGAGATGTGCCGGAGGCAAGGCGGAGGGAGGTCACTCTTCCCTGCAAAGTGTGATCAGGGGGTTAGAGAGCCACCCCGTGGGGCTAATGTAGCCTGCGAAGGTCCTTTCAGGGATTGCATTTTCCAAATGGGGAAACTAAGGGCTCTCCCAGCCAAGCTCCTATGACCTTTTCTGTTTCACCTGCTGCCCCCTTCCCAGGTAATGAGCAACACCTAGGTTTAGTGGTTCTTACTCAGGGGTAAGTTTGACCCTCCTCACCCCAGGAATGCCTGGCAATATTTGAAGACACAGTTGGTTGTCACAATGGAGCGGACACTGCTGACATCTAGTGGAAGAGACTAGTGTTGCTGCTAGACACCCTACAAGGCATGGGACAGCCCCAGGACACAAAATCAATGTCAGTAGTGCCTGGGCTATAGGCAGCTTGAGGCAGAGCATCTCTGTTTACTTATTCTACATAAACAGCATCTATGTATATAATCCAAGTGCCTACTACGTGGCCCAGCACTCAATAACTTCCTATTGAATGAATCAATGAGTAATAAGCAATGGATAAGGGACAGCAACTTGCCTGATAAACTGGAAGTCCAAAAACCCCCCAAGGTCATTTCACCTGAATTACCCCTGATATCAGACCTACACCTGTTCTAGCCCAGCCAGCCTCTAGCCTGACTACTCCAACTTCCCCATTACCACCACCCTGATCCCTGATGAGAGTAACTCTCGTCTGCCTGGCCAGAAAGGGTATACTTTGCCCCAGGAAACACTTCTCTTGGCTGAGCAGAGAGAGAGAAACTTGGGACCAGAGATCCTCTATTTAACCTGCAGACAGTTTTGCAGGAGAGAAAACTGAACCACACGACATGGAATAGATCTACACAGTCATCCTGAACACAGAATTTTAAAAAGAAGTCTTCATCTCTCTTTCATCCCGTCTTCCTATCCCTCTCTTTCTCCCTCCCCCTTCTTGGTATTGTGTTTTGTTTGGCTTCTTCCTGCCTGAGTTAATAGGCCTGATGTGTGAATTGCAGTGAAGACAAATTTGAACTGGAGCTACCCATGTCCTTGATGAACTCACACTTTGTTAGAGATGACAGTGTCACAAATAATAATGGGAGTAAAAGAAGCTACTGATGCTAGGCCTGTGCTGGGTGCTTTGGCTACAGGATTTCTAGGCAATATAATAATGCTATGAGAAAAGTGGCATTATCCAATTCAGAGGTGAAGAATCTGAGCCCCAGTGATGGTAAATGGCCTGCCATTGCCAAAGTTAAATGCGTAGAAGCCAAGATTAAAAACTATGCTTTTCAGATTCTAACCAGATGGGCAACAGGATACCATGCCAGGAGCTAACGCCCAGACCGTCTTAGGGAAGGCCATGGAGGGCAGAGTTTAGATCTTACCCCATAGGTGACAGGGAATCAGTATAGGTTGAAGGTCTGGAAGTGACAAGATTATCATTTATGAGAACATCCTTCTCAGCAGTAATGTGGAGAAATAGGAGGCCAGAAAACCAATAAAGAGGCTGAAGCAATAGTTCAGATAAGGGACAAGGCTCTGAACTAAAGTAGAGTGGTGGGAAAAGAGGGGGAGGCAGCATTGGGGTATGAAGTAAATTACTTTTAAGAGGTAAATTAGGCAACACCTGGTCCAGTACAGGTATCCTCTACCCTTAGGAGGCAGTAATCATACAAATAAACAATACTCTGAAATTAGACACATCTGGGTCCAAACACTGGCATCTCCACCTACAGCTTTTGTGGGCCCAGTGAGAAAGGTTGGTTGAGTTCCCAGCAAGGTACAGAGCCCAAACTTCACTCCCGACACCCAGGCATCTTTCCCCCCTACTCTCAGCTAAGCAGATGAGCATTCAGGAAACACATACTAGGATGAAAAGTTTCCCCCAAAGGTAGCCAGAGTTTAACTTGTTGCCCATAAATGTTACTTTATTTGGAAACAAGATCTTTGCAGGGGTTCTTATTAAGAGTCTTAAAATGGAAGATTATGCTGTATTACCAGTTTGGGCCCTACATGCAATCATGGGTATCCTTAGAAGGGGAGGCAGAGGGATATTTGGAGATGACAGTGTGATAAATAACAATGATAGTGAAAGGAGCTGATTCATGCCAGAATTACGTGGGGAGCTTTGGCTATAGCATCTCTACTCAACATAATAATCCTGTGAGACGAGGAGCATTATCCAATTCAGAGGTGAAGAAACTGAAGCAAGGGACCAAGAGGGAACAAGAGACCAAAGAGACACAGATAGAAGCAATATGATTGCAAGCCAAAAAATGCCAGTGGCCACCAAAAATGAATGATTTCTCTCCTGGATCCTCCAAGGGAAGGTGGCCCTCTTAACTGATTTTGGCCCAAAGAAACTGGTTTCCAATTTCTGCCCTCCAGAACTATGAGAAAATAAATTCGCATTATTTTAAACCACCAAATTTGTGGTAATTTGTTACAGCGACAGCAGAAATTAATATGGAGCTCTGCAGTTACCTCCAACTCTAATTCATTCTTGGACGATTTGGACACCAGCCTCTCCCACGTTCATCTACAGGCAGCCTCCTCTGAAGTGATCCTCTCCAGAAACACCTGCTCTTCTGAGCTGGCTTCCACCTGTCAAAGAGGAAGTCTCCCTTCTGGTCACGTGCCTCTCCCTTCCCTGTTGCTGCTCTCCTCTTGCTCTCTCCTGTTTGTATCTTTCGGCCACAGAGCATCTCTCCTCTTCACTGTCACCCCTCGTATGTCGATGTTTCTCTGCTTCTTTACCCTGTGGCCCCTTCTGTCTCCCCCCTACCTGTCTCACTACCCTTGTCCCTCCCTTTCCCGGTTGTCTATGTGTCTCACTCTCTCAGCTGCATTCTCTCCCTTTCTGTCTTCTGTTCCTGTCATCCTAGTTCTCTACTCCTCATTTCACTTCTCTTCAGTTTTCAAGTCTGCGGCTCCCTCAGCCCTCTGATTACCTATCTCTCTTCATCTCTGTGCTCTATCCTGAAGAGTTTCTCTTTGTAACTTCTTGTCTGACTGCATTTCTTTCTCTTGGTCTCTGCCTCTGCCCTTCTCTGTGTCTGTCTGTCCCTGCTTCTATCTCTCTCTCTCCATCTCTCTCTCTCTCTCTTACACACACACACACACACACACACACACACACGAGTCCTCCAAATTTGAGGCTCACTTGGGACCCTCCAATTATATCCACTGCCTCATCCCAGACCTTCAGAAGATGATTCATCTGTTCAGTCATGCACTAGTCCACCTCTGTGGGAGGATTGGTGAACCATGCAGAGACTAAAGATATTCCACTGTAGCATGATTCTTCTGGCTTTACCTAGAGGCTCCTAGACAGCCGCCTGCTACCATTCCAGCAGTGCTGTCAGCCTTACTAAAGAGAAATCACTTTTTCTTGGCCTGCCCCTCTGAAAATTAATCTCTTTTCTCTTTGATGATCATCTGTTGCTGGCAGGAGTAGGCGTATAAGCAAAGAAAGAATCCTAGGTGGAAGTATCCAACTAGGGAGCAGGTAGGAGTTAAATTTTCTTATTTGGAAGCAGGATGATGACAAGGAAAGATTGTCATGAAGTCAAAACCTGTCTGCTTTTCTTCTCATTTCACCCCACTTATTAGAACAGTGTCTGCTACATAGAAGGCACTTGACAAACGTATGACTGAATGAGTGAATGAGCTTCAGTCCTCCTTGTGCCAACACTTCATGTGCTTCCTCAGACAAATGACTTCCCATTTCTCATCTGTAAAATGGGGGTAGTAATCAGAGCTGCCTGTGGCATGCACTGAAAATAAAGAGGAAGAGACTGAGTGTCTGATGTAGGTGAGTACTCCAGTGTCCTGGAAGAGCTGCAAGGCGTGGAAAGTGTGGAAAGGGCTGCAGAGGCACAGGTCCACCCGGGGAGGAATAGGGTGGGGAAGGAATGTCACAGACCAGGAAGAAGAAGATGTGTGGGACTTGACCCCTTTGGAGCTCCTCTGGGAGGTAGATGCCACATGTAAAGAAGGAGGTGTTCCTGACACCCAGCAGGGACAAGACACTCTGAGGTTAACTTTTAGCCGCAGTTTGTGGTCATAGTTGGTTCCAGTCTCATTTCAGATTAGGAGGCTCAGTTCATCCTTAGTGTTGGCCAGCCCCTTGGCTTCTACCAGCCCCATTCAAACCTCACCTTTTTAAGGAGGCCTCAATTGACCATTCTCCTTGATTCTGCAATCTCTACCTGCCCATAGTGTTCCCCCTTGCCCTGCTAGTTATTTCCATTGTGCCAATTGCTTTCTGACACATTACGTAAGTTATGAGTGTGATACGGTTACATAGTCAGATTGTAAGCTTCCTAAGGGCAGAGATCTTTGTCTTTTTAGTCAGGAACTATTCTGAGTGTCTGTGATGACTTGGCACATAGTAAGTATTCAATAAATATTTAGTAATGAAAAGACTGAAGATGGGGATTTTCCCTGAGTTCGTCACAATGGGGCCTTTCTTGGAACATACCATATTAACCAAAGGGGCTCTGCTTACAACAAGCCTGTCCAGGCCCTTGTATCTTCAGTTGAAAAGCCTGTGTGTTTTCATCATATCCCTATCGCAACCACAATTACATGTTTATCTGGGGTTTTACTATTTTGTTATGTGTCACCAATTCTAGGTTTAAGAACCACTGCTTAGGTTTGATTGGGTTTGATGTGATCTGGTTTGATTTTTAAGCATAGTAAAGCCTGAACCTTTACTTCCCAGGAACTGACCTTATTGGGTGATCAATAAATATTGGAATGAAGACATGACAGGCACAACCCTTACTCACTGGTCTTTACTGCCTGCAAAATGAAAGTTTAAACTCCTAAACTTGGCAGTCAAAGCTTCCCTGGTCTGTCCCCAGGCATCTCTACACTTGACTGCCTCCATCCTGTTTCAGGTCACGGGCCCCAGCCACCCTTGTACCTCTGCCGATTCTTCTGTCTCTCTCCCTTTAAGATTTGTCTTTGTCTTTCGAACCTTTGTTATATGTCTGCGTTTCACCATTTTTCCATACGGAATTAAATCTTCCTCTACACCTCCAGAAAGTTTTCGTTTGAATTCCTGATCATATTCAAAGGAGGACAGAGCCTAGATACACAGTTAAAAGACAGAGGTTCATGTGCTTCCTGTCACTTTCAAGCCAGGAGTTCCACGGTTAATTATATAAACTCTCTCATTTTCAATGTTCTCCTTTGTAAAATATGCCTGGAATGGGTCTCTGACCTTGCAGGGGTTTGGGCAGGATTGGTGATAGCAACTACACTGCACAAAGTAAATTCTTAAAAAAAAAAATAGTAGCTGCTTTTGTGTGACAGTCTTACAGCCTGTGGTGATGTTGTTAACTGAGGTGTGTTGCTGTCCTGCTCTACGCTGTGAAGTGTATTTGTCTAGCTTTTCTTTACTTAACCCCAATCCCTGTCACTCTGTATAGGGAAATACATACAGGAGGAGCAAAAGAAGTGTTTGAATGAATGGATAGATGGGTGAGAATGGACAACGTACGTCCAGGCCTTCCTCAACTGTTGAAGAGCCTCTTGGAGTAAGAGTTGAGACTTTTGGCATCTGCCCTTTATTTCAAAATATTTCTGGGTAGAAGTCTCTGAATCAGCTTGGGTTTCCCACAATCCTCCCCAAATCCTCCTGTTACACTGCTTTAAATTCCCTGATACCAGCCACTCTGTGGCTGGCCACTTCCTGTCATCTGTAAGAAACAGGCCAGAGAAAGAACCGAGGATGGGAAGATTTTCAAGCTATGAATGATGTTGAGATTTTTGTGGACAATGGCTACTTGGGAGTTTTCACCCTTGTTTTTCTCTCTCTTAATACTACAATAGATTGAAAAAGCTTCCAGCCAAGAGAATGATTGCCTTTTCTTGCCTGGGTCTTAAATCTTTGTTCAAAGACAGCTTGTTTTAATTGAAAATATTCAATCAATCTCTGCTTTCCTTCCTACCTGTGTCCCTCTTCCTGACTTAGAGGGGTAAATAATCTGGAGTGAGGTTTAGAGGTATGAGGAATGTAGGAGAGGGATGTCAGAGACATCCCAAATAACTTCCACCTTTAAAATATCATCTTTTAAACAGAGCTTGTCAAAAATGATAAACACTTTGTAGTAGAATTTTTCCTGGGATAACCATGCTCATCAGAATGTCTAAGGGACAGAGGAGCAAAGATACCATGTGTGGTTGCTTCAGGTCTGGATTTCAGTGTAGGTAGAGACGAAAGGACCAGACTTCACTCTTGCTGTTCATCTGTTTATTCATTCAGACCTGTGGTACACACTTCATCCCAATGCTCATATGATGAGTATTTTTCTTCACATTTTACAGACAAGGAAAATGAGGCTTGGGATGGTAGAATTCCTTATGCAAATCCTCATAATGTTCATTTCCTGTGTGTATGGTAGAAAATTTCCTTAAATTTAGTAGCTTAAAATAACAATAGCTACTCTTTCATTTTCTCTGTGGGTAAGAAATTAGGGACAGTCTCAAGGAGCTGTTCTTGTGTGGAGTCTGATGCAGGAATCGGCCCTCTTGCCCTTTTCAAGTCATCTCAGGACTCAAGGCAGTGGGATCACTTACATGGAGGCTCAGGTCTCCAGCTGTAGGATCCCAGCAAGCAGAGTACGAGTTTCTTTGCCTTTTCTGACCTTGCTTCAGGAATCACACAATGTCACTTCCTCCCACTTCTGCCATCTGTTTGGTTAAAAGTCACTTACAAGCCCATGAAAACTCAAGGGGAAGGGATGTAAACCACACTTGTGTGTGGAAAGAGTAAAAAGGTCATATTGCAGAGTCACACATCAGATGGGAGATATTGTTGCAGACACCTCTGGAAAATACAATCTATATACACAGCATGTGGCAGAGCTAGGATGTGGATTAAGCATATCTGCTTCCAAAACTTCAGCTGCAACTTTTCACCTCATTCTACAGGTACCTCTGCTCCACTCTGTGAACTGAGCTCTTACTGTCAGCCCATACAGCCAGCCATGATTTAGTCTTCTCGAGCTGATGGAGAATGGATGAGTCAAAAACAGCCAGTTTTTCCCTGCAGGCCCTGGTTATGAGACTGCCTCCAGGATCTGCTGGTCAGAGAGGCCAGACCCAGTGCCAGCCTTTGAACTTTTAAAGGAGGGGACAGGATAGGTCAATCACATCCAGAGGAAGAAAGAAGGTGGCAGCCCCAGAGGACAGACAGCCTGCAGTGCAGCTCGCTGTCATAAACAACTTGTCTGGTATTTTTCCTTCTCCCACCAGACACTGACCTGGGATGACTCAGGCTTTGACAGAAAAGGTGCCTTCCAGTTACAAAACAGTCCAGGGCAGTGTAAAACTCATCGTTCTGATGTCAGACATGCCTGAATTTAAGTCCTGACTTTACCACTACCAGTTATGTGGCCTTGGACAAGTTCTTTAACCTATCATTGTCACTTTTGCTAGGTTGTTTTGAAAATTACATGTTGTATAAGCAAAGTTCCCAGGGAAGGATCAGCCACAT
This sequence comes from Dolichotis patagonum, assembly GCA_004027295.1. Taxonomy (NCBI): domain Eukaryota; kingdom Metazoa; phylum Chordata; class Mammalia; order Rodentia; family Caviidae; genus Dolichotis; species Dolichotis patagonum. Next base: position 5,833 of record PVJX010023676.1, on the reverse strand, counting down.
AGTAAGAGCTCTGTAAATGCTGGTCTTCACATCCTGGACCATGTCCAATCGCAGCTAAGGGGTTTCTTGAAGAAGGCGGTGAAAATTCACTTGTGTGGTTCTCAAATGTTGGTCCTGCTCCAGGGCCCTGAAAAGAGAGACCCCAAAAGCCCCACTAGCCTTAGTCAGCACCAAAGTCAGGCCTGCAGCAACTGCCCACCCAGTCTGCAAATGGAGTCATCTCCATATTTTTCTCCCACTCCACTTTATTTTCTCCACTGTGACCCACCAAGATGCTTCCCACCAAACATTCCCCTCATGCATGTCCTGGCACACTATAGGCTTGTTTGGATGCATGGATGGTAGAATGGATGGTTGAATGGACGGATGGATGGATGGATGGATGGATAGATGGATAGATGGGAAAATCATTTCAGTACCATTGCTTATTTCATGTTCTTTACCAGAAAGGCTTGTTTCAATTGTCCTGCCCTTACAGTCCAACTGTGAGTAGTCCTTCCCCATAGACTCTCTTAGCCCAGTCTCTGAGTCCTGCTTCAATAAATATCCCCATAAATGCCTGCTGTAAATCAGGGATGTGAGTCTCATCACTCAAGACTCAACGACTGAGGCTTCTGACCATGTACTAGGTGAGAGAGGACATATGTGAACAGGAAATACTGTGACTCGTAAAAGCACCAGAGAGAAGGACCTAGATTCAAGCCTCAGCTCCAGAACTTACAAGATGCCCAACATTCTGGAAAATCAGTTACCTTCTATGAATGATAGGAATAATGTTAGAACTATTCAGCTATTGCAAGGATTAAGTGAGTCAGTATGCACACAAGTACCCAGCACAAAGTAGACATTATGTAAGCACGAGCTATTATTAGTATTTATTCACTTAACAGTGTATTGTATTTCACACTTATTTTATCAGGCAACTATATGAGTATTTAGATGATGGAGTAAGAGTTTTACTTCTGCCCCTAGTACTTACAGGAGAGAAGAGGCTACAGAAAAGACAGTTAAAATACGAGATAAGAAGTTATCTTGTTTGTGAAGAGCTGGAAAAGGCTGTGGGGATTTAGAAGAGGCCCCGTCCCAGCATGGGCACTGAGAAGACTCATCCAGGGAAAGATAACTGAACTGCACAGTCTGGAAGATGAGGGGAGCTGGTCCTGGAGGCACAGGAAGAGGGAGGAAAGTTCCCCAACTCAGCAGTGTGAAGGGCAAGAGCTGGGCAGTGGGAGGCAGAGAGCACAAGGCTGAGAAAATAATCAGGGACTGAATTATGAACACCCCAATAAGTCAGTCCAGAATTACGCAGTTGAAAGGCAGTTGGGAGCCACCGATGTGCTTTACTCATCTGTGTGGCCCGGGAGGATCTCATTTTAGAGTAGCCCTACTCCATAGCTATGCTACAGAAAATGTTCTGGATGGCGAGGGGCGCGTGCTATGGCGGGAGGCCCATTATGACAGGGTGACAATAATCAGGGAGAAGATGTTACTGTCCTATTCTGGGTGGATGGAAATAAGCTGACCAGGTCAAGAGAAAGAAGGTCTCCTGGGGAAGGGTTGGTGATGGTTTGTACCTTCGGAGCTGAGAGTGAGGAAGAAGGAATGGTTAAGAGTTAGATGAGTAAAACCACTAATTCATGCTCTACAGCTTAAATGATAGGTGCTTTGACTGAAGCCAACTTAGAAGCTCTGAAATTTGGGAGCAAAACAACACTCACAGCCCTGGGAAGAATGGACAGGAGTATACTAGTAGGCACTACTAAAGGGACATTGAGGAATTGGAGAATTGATGGATACACATCAACTAAGGGGAAGTAGAGGAGGCCCAAGATGCAGAGGAAATAGGATATGTGAAACCCTAGAGGTGCAAGATCCTATATGCACAGCAGATGCTCTATACTATTGATTAAATGGGTGCTGTACTAATTCATATTAGGGTGTTAATGGTCTGTATGAATTGGAACCTCTCTTGAAGGTTGTGCTTTAATAAATAGGTCATAAACCTTACACTAAGAATTCATTGTTGGTAGAATGTCAAGGTGGAATGGAAATGCTATTTAAAGTCAAGGTTTTACCATTGTACCTGAGGTTACCAAGTAACTGACTGATTCCTCAGGGTCAGGCAAGCCCTGATTTGTCCTGCATTTGTGTCTCGCTTATCTGGCTTAATCCTGGGTTACCTGAAACCAGACTGGAGGAACCAAGGGATCTCCAAAGGGCTGCACTGCATTCTAAAAGCTACATGCACAGACGTTTGGGCAGCGCTACCTTACACCACCTTCCCAGATCCTCCCCTTCCCATTTCTGTGATCTTTGGCAAATTACTTAACTTCTGTGCAATTTAGTTTCCCTATCTGTCAAATGAGAATAATAGGAATAATTATCATCTAAGCTTGGGGAGGATACAAAAGACAGACTATAACAAAAACTTAGAGAAGTGAGTGGTGTTACTGTTTTTATTATTGTTGCCATTTCTATTCCTAGGCCTCTTTGTACACTCAGTCTCCTTTCAAAATCTCCTTAACACATACACCTGCAGACATGAAGCTGGGGCGGAATGTGGCGAGAACATTTTTAGATTATTACCGACTGAATCCCCTGCTGGAGAAGGTGGCAGTTCCCATGCCCAAACCACGGTAAGTAGCAGAGCAGAACAGGTGGGCTTCAGTCCTATTTATCTAGCTTTGGGGGTTCAGAGCAACTTCCTCAGCTTCTCCGTGGCCCTCAGTTTCCCATCTGTGCTACAAGAGAGACAGTCCCAGCTCTGCCCCAGAGACTGTATGAATCAGAACAATGCATCTTAAGTGCATCACTAAGTAATATCTGTAGTTTCTGAGTTGCAGTCCCAAACTGTAGGTCCCTAAGGCCTAGGGAAAGTCCTTTGGCTTAGCTGGTTAGTCAGGGTCCATATTCCTCAGTGTGGTGAGTCATGCATCTCTGAGCCCCAGGTCTGCATGAAGTCTGCATGAGGACATACGTTGACGTTATGTTTTAGTTTAACATGGAAATCACCAGAGACGGAGTGTTGCTGGGGCTGAGACAAGGCTGAGTCTTTGTTCTCCATTAGTCTGAGTATTTCCATATGCCACTTCAACTGCTAGTGCGTCCTCTAAGCTTTCCACGTCAACTCCAGATCCTCCCTTTCCTTGTCTGTAAAGTAGATACAGTGGTATACAACTTTCAAGTTGTGGTGAGATATACATTATGTACCCAGCAACAAGTGTCCGGTATACATTTATCCTGTTAGTACATGACTTTCCTCTCCCTTGAAGACCTGAAGGTTTGAGACTAGAGAGGACACACCCCTGAGATAGTCCTCTTCAGGTGGAACGTTCCACCAGCTCACGATGGTCTAAGGTAAGTCCTCTGATGGGGCCCACATGCAGGTCCAGTGAAGACAGAAGGCTGGAAGGTGAACATCCATCTTACCTGAGAGCTAGGCAAGAGCCAGACATGCTGACCGCTCCCATGCCTGCTGGCAGCCCGCCCAGTGAGCATCTGGGCAGTGACATCCAAAGGCATCTGGAATGTGCTGGCCCTGCCCTTTCTCTGGACCTCATCTCCTACTCCCCCAGTGGTCCAGCCTCCTGGAAGGACATGACGATGTCCAATAACCTGCTCCTGCCAGATCATTCTTCCCACTGACCTTGCCCAAAACTTCAGACCTGTGCACCGATACATGTTCCTCCTCACCCTGTCATTAATTAAATGATATAAATCACTGTTATTTATTGTATGAAGTACTTTTTATACATCCTTTTATATATTTCCCATCTTACGAATGAGGAAAAGAAGGTTCGGGAAGGTAAAAAGGCTTGTCTGAGGCCACAGAGTTTTTAGCAGATCCAGCACTTGATCATAAAATCTTATGATTCCAGAGCTATCTAAACATCTCTGATAGAGGTTTATCAATGTGGGTTCAAAATTCTCTCGGGCACCTAGGAGCTATGCAGGTATGTCCAACATGCAGCCACAGGCCACTTTCTCTCTTTTATTTTTGTTATAATTGCAAATATCAAAAATAAAGGAAATTTTATTACTTGTATATTAATTACATTATATATTTTATATGCAACCCAAGACAATTCCTCTTTGCTCAGTGTGACCCAAGCAAACCAAAAGGTTTGACATGGACATGTCTGATATGGGATCCTAGGCATGTTTCTTGGCCTCTTACTGGTTTTCTCTGTCCCACTGGGGGTAATAGCAACTTCTACAGATGATCTTAAAGGTTAGATACAATTTTACCACAATGCCTAGCACCCAGTAGGTACTCAAAAAATGATTTCATCTCCTCTAGCATCTGGACTGTGATCCCAACATCCAACCAATTCATGGTGGTATGGAGTAGTCCCTTGGCTCCCCTGCCAGATCTAGGTCCACATTCTACAATCCAATGAGTCAGGCCACGCTGAGCCCCAGGTCCACTTAGAGTCTGCATAACAGTGTACGCAAATTGTGTGTCCCTATCCTGGGTACTGGAACATCTTACAGAAGGATGCATTTCTCTGTTTATCTATTTTGTCCCTCTACCTTTGTAGTGCCTACCCTGCACTGAACACACATAAGTATATTCATTCATTCATTCACTTATTCATTCATTTATTCATTCAACTTTATGCCGGGTCCCAGGAAAGAGGGAGGTGCTGGAAGTAGTTGGTGATGAAGGCATGACTCATGCCTTTGTGGAGCTCAGCTCTAGAGAAAAGTGCTTATTTCATTTTTATAAGCCATTCTTGATTAGTTAAAGTTCTTTTAAAAATTAAAGCTTTTATAAACTCAAAAGAATTCTCAGAATCTCATTTACAAGTTAATTTGGGGATTATCTCTTTCAGGTCCTCTGTCAGCCTGAATAAAATTATCCTGATGCTTAACTACCTTTTTCTCACATGCTGAATCATCATAGAAAAGTGCTGACACTCGGGAGATTTTCAGGATCATCTAGTCCTTCTTCACAATGCAGTTGAGGACACAGCCCCAGGGAGTGGAAGTGGAAGGTGCTGCTCAAGGTCTCAGGATCAGAGTCAGGACTGGAGCCCGGTCCTTCCCGGCCAATGTGCCCAGGGTCAGTCCAGGAAGACGGGGTTTAGGGGAACCTTGAAGCTGGGCAAAAGGATCTGGGCAGATCTAGGGCCTCTGATGTGAAATGCTCAGGACTCTCCTTGCTCTGAGCCTAGGAACCGTCTTAGAAAGGAGCAGAACTCTTTGCTCACTAGCCAAGAGCCTTGAGGACTGTTTTAACAAACTATGAACACCACTGAGCTCTAAATCAGTAAGTAACCTTTTAAGAATGATTTCCCAGAAACATAAGTCTCTGAGTTCTAATTTCAGAATTGAGTACTCCCGCCCCCGTCCCCCCCTTTTTTGGTATTATTTTCCACCAGAGCATCAAATAGCTTAAGTGAAAGAGCAGTTCTGGTTTTAAGGGGAAATTACATGTTTTGAGTTAAAATTAATCTTTGTTTTTTCCCATCTGGATGGATAATTACAATATGTCACTTTCAACCTACATGCTGATGGGAGCTGGTCGGCGTCCTTGGGTGCTGAGCAAACAGCAACACTGGTACAAGAATTGGGGCTCAGGGCATATAGTCAGTGACCAAATCTGAGGTCACATATTTTTTTTTTGGACACAGCGACATACAGATCTAAAGCCCAGAAGGCCCCCATCACATCAGATGGGGAAAGCGAGCAGGTAAAGTGAGCTTCAGGGGGTGGATGCGCCTGAGTGTGGAGGGTGGGCTCGTCTCTGAGCGGGAGACGGGCTCAGGCTTTGAACAAGCTGGGATGTGTGTGTGTGTGTGTGTGTGTGTGTGTGTGTGTATCCTGGCAT
>PVJX010023675.1:0-28979 GCA_004027295.1 Dolichotis patagonum | reverse complement strand
CTGAGGAGATCTCCATTGTAAGGAAGGAATTGGAGAATACAAAACATGGCCTTAGGGCATCACAAGAAGCAGCGAGTCTCCAACCTTTATAGACTCAAAACTGCAAAAGTGAAAAACTGTGCTTTGAGGACAAGCCATAGAGCACTATGTTCCACAATGGCTGCAGCAGCTGCACCAGGTTTCAGAATGGCAGCTGCACGGAGAGTTTGTTCCTCAGAATTCAGCATGCCCAGCAGTTCAGGCACTCAACACCCACCGCCAAGACAGAAGAAAGCCTGGCTATTGTTCCAGATAGCAGTGGGCCTCGGCATCATCCACATGGCACTGGTTTTAGGCGCATATAGGATGCAAGAGCTCTGAGGTTAAAGAGGCTTCCACTCAGGTTTCAGAAGAAAGCCTGAGAGGCCAGGCAGTGTGCCCCAAGAAAGCAATGTGTAATGCTGTGAGGTTGAAGCCGAAAGCACAGTAGAGAGCCCAGAAGTTTTGAGAAGCCAAGAATGTGGATCATTAGAAAATGTGCAAGGAGACAGCAAAGAGAGAAGTCATGGGAACTACAACCACCGGAAGCGTCCTGGGGTGGAGCTCACAACTTACCACAGATTGCTTTGGGTGTTGCACATGCACTATAGCACTTAATATTTGCCCTTCTGGGTTTTGAACTTGTTGGTCTCAAATATTTGTACTCCCTGGTTTGTAACTTTTGTAATAGAAATATGTATCTTGTGCCATTGTATCTCAGAAGTGTTTAACTTTCTTTTCATTTGTACAGGGTCTCACAGCTAACAGCTTACCTAAATCTCAGAGGAGACTTTGGACTTGGACTCCTCAGCAATGCTAAAACTGTTGGGATTTTGATAACTGTTGGAGATGGACTAAATGTTTTTTGCATAAAGGATGTGCACGAGTCATTGGGGGACATGGGGCAGAATGTTATGATTTGTGTCTGGATGTCCTCCTTACGCCTCCCATAGTCATGAGGGCAGGCTTCTCAAGTTTATGATTGATTCATGGTCTAATGATGGGATTATAGATGTGTGTGGCCTGTATACAATATAAGGGACAGAAACAGTCTTCTTCCAGTGCTCCCCCCTTTTTGCTTGCTGCTTTTGCTGTTTTCCAGCTGCCATGAACTGTTTCTCCTCTGCCATGCCACTCTGTGTAAGACTCAGCAGATTATAGACTGAAACCTCCACAAACTGTAAGCTAAAAAAACTTTTCCTTCTTTAATTTTGGCATTGGGTATTTGGTCTCACAACAAGAAAACCAGAATTCCAGATCTCTGGATCATAGAGAGAGGAAGGAAGCTCTCTGAATGCCTCCTCTTCAGCACATTAATTCTATTATTAAGGCTATGCCCACATGCAAAGTGAGGAGTAGAAAAACCAAAGAAGGAGTACAATGACACAGACATTAGCAACTGACTTTAAAAATCTAGCATAGCTCCAAGCATTTACCAGTGTATCAATCAGTGTTCACTAGAGAAACATTTAATACAAGATATATAAATATATAATGATTTACAAGGTAGGCTTACAGTGGCCACCTGCAGAGTCACATGTGGAAGACTGCAAAAGGGTTGCCTGCACAGTGGAGACTAAAGGATTCAGTCAAAGTTCCAAAGCCTGAAGCTCACCATAGAGTGATGTGCAAGTAAGTCTGTATCAGGGGCCAAAGAGCCTGCTATAGAAACTGAAGGATCTGCACAAAAGTGAAGGCTGGAGCTCCTCTGAAGAAACAGAAGTGAGCCTTCCTTCTTTGTTACCCCCTGTATTCCATTCAGGCTCCAAGCATATTTGTTGGTTCCATTCACACACAAAGTGGACATCCGTCTTCAGTAAATCCATTCAGTTACACCCAGAACTATGCTAATCCAATCAACTAACTGTTTCTTACTAAAGTAGAAACAAAAGTTAGCTAACAAAAGTGGAGTCCCTAGAAAGAAAGTTGCTGCACTATAATCGAGGACAACTCACACTGTTCCTCTGAATGTCACTTACTCCATATGCAAAACTAATAATAATAACATCAAACTTACCTCCACTGTTTCTTACTAAAGTAGAAGCAAAAGTTAGCTAACAAAAGTGGAGTCCCTAGAAAAAAGTTGCTGCACCATAATCGAGGACAACTCACACTGTTCCTCTGAATGTCACTTACTCCATATGCAAAACTAATAATAATAACATCAAACTTACCTCCATGGGATGTTACAAGAGTAAAGGAATTGGAAGAGCAGCTATAAAATACAATTTTGAACTGAGTCCAAGATCATACCATTTTGAAAAATGTATTTTTTAGAAAGGGAAAGTTGAAAATTTTCTCAAACTTTATTGAAAAACATTCTCTTGTTGAATAATAATAAGAAATAAAACACACCACATTTCTAGCTCTTTCACCTTTATTAATGAATTGAGTCATATCAAAATGCAATAAAATGGGTATAAGAGACTCCCAAGAATCATTTCAATTTTTATCAGTCATTTTCCCTCCCTAAAGAAAGCATTTCTATTAAAATGGTATTACATAGAAATGGAATTTTAATGTACAGTTCTTTAAAATCATGAGACCACCTAGTAAAAGGTAGGCTTAATACTATTTTTTCTTTGTTAGAAATTGGAAGTGAAAGAAATCAGATATAAATGAAACTAGAAAATGCAGAATCAAACTAGCCACCAAATAGAAAATGCCCAACTCAAGCCAACAAGTGACAGTGCTAGACTAGGATAGGTAGTGACCATGGAAGAGGAGATTTTCTTCCTGACTAGAATGACCACATAGGTGATAGAGAGACAAAACCACAGGAGAAAAGGCAGTGTATGCCTGGGGAACACAGAGTGATGTCACTCTGTGTCATGACTGAAAATATGAATTACTTGCCCGAAAGGTAGATGCACCGAGAGCCACAGGAAGGAACAAGTACAAGGAAGCTGAAAGCATGATCACCCTAGAGGGAAATGGGCTCCTCAAAGAACAGGAGAAGGAAGTACTTAATAAATTTTTTTTAATAGCGAAGCTTAATTTTTATCATGACTGTAAAGGCGAGTAGAAGTCATTTGAATTAGAGAAATGTCGAGGCTGTAAGCAAAAGATTTCATGCATTTTAAGTATTTAGGAGACACACATACTTCACCATCACTGAAGAACTTTGGCTCGAAAAAAAGATAGAAGCAAAGTATATGTGAAAACAAAACAAGGTTCTTCCAGGGTATGAACTGAGCACTCTGAAGCATGTATGAAATACCCTCACTGATCCCTCAGATGCAGCTAAAAGATACGTTTTCTTACAACGAACGTCTCCCAAGTGTACTAGAGGTAGGACTGGCCCTCCAATGGACTGTGAGGTTAAGATCCACTCTAATGCATCTTTTACAAAGAGGAAAAATCAAGCTCCAACAAAAAATACTCAGTGTACTTAAGAAATCAATAAAGCCGCACATCACTGTTACTTCTACCTCGCACTTGGCTTTCTCTCCTTGCTGCCAGATATCAATACTGACAACGTCTTACATTTGAAAAGCTGGTCCCTGTTCCCAAAACAGCTTTACATGTATTACCTTTTTCAATATTCAACACAGGCCTGTCCAACACAGGCCTTTTCTGCTGTATACAGGGCGGTTACCTAATTAATGAGAAAATAGAAGCTCATAAAAGGAAGGTCAGACTCTAGAAAGAGGTACATCGAAGTTAGGAACCCAGCTCCTACAGTCCACACCTCCTCCGTCTCCCACTTCATTTTAAACTGCATAATGAACATGAGACTAGTTCAACCCTAGAAAGCACGAAACCCAATGCAAAGGCTTCTAAAGTTTTTGAGAGCCCCTTGGAGAAGTAGGTGTTGTGTTTTAGTACCTGAAAGGGAACAGACCAGGATGGGCTGAATTTCTCATGTAAGAGATTTTGGCAGCACGCTGGAGCTGCAGATGGGCAGAGGGAGAGACCAGGGTGCAGCGCTCCAAGCAGGGATTAAACATTAAAATCAGAAGAACAGCTGTAGCCCCCTCCACATTACAGTTTTAAAATTCCAAATGTGTAAAGAACCATAAACATCACAAGTAGGCCCCTGGATCATAACAGATGAATGAGGGATTTATAATCTTTAAACTGCAAGGAGAATGGCTTACATTTGTACCATTTCTTATTTTGATTACAATCATTGTCCTGAGAGCAGACTCATGTTGTGCCTTTTCTGATTCTTTTTGCAATCCATCACAAGGAGACAACAGAATGGTATTTCTGCTGCACACTCTTTGAAAGACAGTAAAAGCCTGGGTAACTTCTGACCTTTCCCAGTGGTTTTGGTTTTGGTTTTTTGGGTTTTGCTTGTTTGTCATAATTTGACTGGGCAGTCATTTTCTATTGTGGCCTGTTAGCCACCTCATTAACCTAGAAGGGCAAGAGGGTTTGGGCAATTAGCTTCTAGAATATTTAAAAGGTTAGAGCCACAAAGCCTGCTGCTTAGTGCTTTTCATAAACAAATTCAGGTATTACATTCTGATATCTTACTCCAGATTCCCAGGCTGTAATTATAAGAAATGTCACAAAGAAAGGCTCTCTCTTTGTTGTTTTAAATGACATCTTTATAACCGGCCAAATATAGTTTATATGTCAGTAAACATTGGAAAAACTTTTATATCCTTCCTTCCCCACAATGCTGGACTAAAACAGCATGTTCTTTATCCTTAGTAGGGACTCTTTTCCGCTCCATCCATAAAGGAACTTCTATAAAATTGATGAAGATTTCTAAAACAACCAAAATTCTCAATTTTTTTTCTAGAAATTTGCTGCCTACAAAATACAATAAGTATATCAAAGCTCAGATGCAAAGAAACAAATGGAAAGATCTTAGATCTGGTGCCTCGGGGGTCTAGTCTGGACTATTAACTGTGATAGCCTAAAGTAGGGTGATAGCAATATGCATTTACCTGTATTATTGTGCTATGTATGCAACCATCTGGAAAACGATAGCCGCACCACTGCAGAAAAGCAAAACAGGAGACAGAGATTATATTACATTTTTTTTCAGATGTTTGTTAAATTCCAGGGTTGAGTAACTGCAGCACTGACATAAAAATACAATAATTTTGAAATTAAAAAGAGAACATTATCCTTTTCTTCTGTTGATTTTTTTAACATTTTATCCGGTTGTATTATTTAACTTACTATAACATAGAAAATATATTGAACTGCAAGGCCCAGGGCCACCATCATAAGAAAGACAGAAAGACCAATTTTTTTCATATATATATATATATATATATATATATATATATATATGGGTCAATGAAATATATAATATATATATATATGGATAAACCACAGTAATTCTTTGCTACTGTAGCCTAAATTATTTCAACAGTTCTCTGAGTTGATGCCCAAGTTCTATTTTATGAGCAAGACATCCTAAATTTAAGTCAGCAGTCTTTGGCTCTTAAAAAAATTAGTCTATTTGAAATAGTTTATTAACCTAGTCTATTCAAAAAAAATTTTTAAATGTGTATCATTTTAAAGGCATTCATGAGCTATTTTACTTTTTTATGCTAAGTGTTCAACATTCAGTGGTATGTATTTTCCATTTACAGCACACTTCAATTTGGATTAGACACATTGAAATTTTTCATATACAATATATAGAGAGAGCGAGCATAAGAAACCAGTATCATGCTCACAGCTTATCTGAGGATAATAGAATTGTGTTTCTTTCCTCACCATACATATTATATTATACCTGCCCAAGTGTTGTGGCTTCATATACAGGTGATAGGTGACATTTGGGATTTCTGGGGAATTTCCCATTGAAGGCTGCAAATCTTGGTGTAAATCATACCATGCATTAGGTCATTGCTGTAAATGCTTTAAGATAGATGTAGTAGCCTCACAAATTTTAGTAGCTAAATAAATAGCTTCTTGTTGTTTGTTATTTTTAATTGTAGTCATTACACAAATAAATGAAATGTCCACTCTGCTCTTTATCATTTACATGTACAATTGGCATTAAGAAAAGTGTTGTCATTTAGTTCTTTTACAAAGACAATTATTCTTGGGAATATATTACTCGTTCATTCACTTATTCCACAAACATTCATGACCATGTACTAGGCATTAGGCATTGTGAGGGTAACTGGCATGAGATATTCAAAAATGATACGAGATGATCCCTGTCCTCAAACAGCTGATAGTCTAACACAGAAGGAATATAAAATGTTTGGACTGGCGTATGAGAAGTTTTCAAGGGAGTCAGCCAGGATTTCAGACCAGAGGATTCTCATCAGTCTGGCTGTGAACAAATGGTCCCCACCTTCTTGGCTCTCATGAATATCTCCAATGTGCTTGCACCATGGAGTTTACCACAGAGCAACATCTCAAGGTCTAAATGCAAACTACATATGCAACTTTTAAATTTTCTATAGCCACATTTAAGATTAATTTTATTTTTTTAAATTTTATTTAAAGAGGAAAAAAAGCAATAGAGAAAAAAGGGTAAAAATAATACAGAATTTCCAAAAAAACATTAAGAAATCACTACTTGATAAATTACATATTGTCTTCTTAGAAATAGTTGTTCATGTTACAAAATTAAAGCATACAAAGTGAAAAAACAGTGAGGCTGCAAACAGTTCTGTTCAACGATCCAACAAAAATCTGGTAATGTGGTTATCAATCCCACACACTTAAACATAAATTCAGTTATATCCTTTAGAGCATTTTCTTTTCCTCTTTTTGCTTTTTAAGTACATTATCTGTTTAGTTATATTATGTTTCAGCTTTCTCAGTACCTTATTGATCTGTTTTGTTGTTGTTACTTCCTTTTTAGTCACCTTATATAATTCTGTTTTTTTGTTTTTTAGTTTCTCGTCATTCATGTCACATGGATCAGCTTTGGTGCAGTTGGGAGTTTTGGGAGGTATTTTGTTACCTTGTTTTCTCATGTTCTATTGTTTTATTTTATTTAATTTTCATTAACTTGGAGGTAGTAATATACAACAAAACAGGATGGAATAAAGCCAATTGAGACAGTGCGGTGAAATTGGCACAGAACATCACATCAGGGCACCAGGACAACAGTAATAGGCGACATTGTATATCTCGTTGTCTTCACAATAGTTGTTCTTCTACTAGGTACAGCAAAATCAAAAGAAATACACAACATTATAGAACACATCAACACAGAGTATTGAATAGAGCAACACCATTAATCAGGACAAAGCAAAATGGCGATAAAAATATCTGCCTTCAGAGATAGTAGAAGGAAACTACCCCCACTTGCTGTACCAATAAGGTCACCTCCTAAGAGATACCCAGATCCCTGGATCCCAATTGTTAATGGGGGTGGGGGGGGTGGTATGTTTGATTCTAAGCCCATGTCCTGGTAGGCAGCAGGCTGGTTGCTGGTTGGCACAGCGCCCTAAGTTCCAACATGGCGGGGATCTCAGGAAACACTGTTACTTCTTGTTTCCCCGCCCTGGGGTGGCTGCGGCTTGCCAGACCACAGTCATTTACCAGGGTGGCAGGCTAGTTGCTGGTTGGCTCAGCACCCTAAGTTCCAACATGGCGGGGATCTCAGGAAACACTGTTACTTCTTGTTTCCCCACCCTGGGGTGGCCGCAGCTTGCCAGACCACAGTCACTTACCAGGGTGGCAGGCTGGTACTGGTTGGCTCAGCACCCTAAGTTCCAACATGGCGCGGATCTCAGGAAACGCTCTTGTTTCCAAGATTAATTATAATAGCATATTTTATTAACCTAGTCTATTAAAAATAATTTTAAAGTACATATCATTTTAAAAGCACTCATTTTACTTTTTCATGTTACATGTTCTACATTTAGTAATATGTATTTTCTATTTCTAGCACGTCGCAATTTGGATTGGCCACACTGAAAGTGCAAAATAGCCATGTGTGTCTTTTGAATACGGTATTGGACAGCACGACTCCATGACAAAGCAGCTCCCTTTTGTCTTTTATTTCTGCACCATTTTGCATTGATTAAAATCTCCAAGTAAGTGAAAAGTTAGCCAGGGTTAATCAATAGTCTCGCTCAAGACATAAGGCAAATTTTGCTTTGTTCACTCATCCATCCATTTCTTCAGTTAGTAAACACTGGCTCGGCAACTATTATTGTGTGACGAGTTATGTGTTTTGTAAGAGAACACAGACTTAAAGAAAAAAACTTGATCTCTGCTTTCACAGTCTAGTGGAAGAAAAATAAGTAAAACAACAATAGTGCAATATCTTGAATTCTTTGACAGTATGTGCCCAGGGAGCCTTGGGAAACCAGAGGCAAGTCAGGGATTGAGCAGGGAAGAAAGAGCTGGGAAATCATTCGGAAAACTGTGGGATTAGTCAGAGTTTAGTTCAACAGTTGTAAAGTAGAGGGGGAAACAGGCATAGAAGAGGAAGGAAGATAGGCAAAGACCCAAGGGACCATTCTACATCAGTCACAGTAAAATCTGTAGTAATGATGAATTCAAGACAAGTCCCTGCAAATTGGTTCAGGTAGGAAAGATGTGTTTAATCAATATCCCAGAAAAAACTTAAAAATTCTATAAACTGCAAATGCATGTGCTGGATATGCGTGAATGTAAGGTACTGTCATAGGGGTTCAAATTCACAGTTTTTAAGAACCAAAGACTGCTGCCTTAAAATTAAGACATCTTGCTCATAAAATAGAACTTGTGCATCAATGCAGAGAACTCTGTTGAAACAGTCTAGGGCTGGATATTTAGCTCAGCGACATAAGTACCTGCCTGGCAAGCGCAAGGTCATGAGTTTGATTGCTAGTACCAAGAGAGGGGAAAAAAAGAAAGAAAAAAAGAAATAGTCTAGGCTATAATAGCAGAGAAGTACTTACTTTAGTTAATGCTCTTAGCTTTAAAACAGAAGACAAGGTTCCTTGCTATCTGCCTTGCCTTCATCTCCAGCCTGATTTCTACCTTCGTGTCTATCCAACACTCACGTTTGTGCATGCTGCAGTCCACTTGGAGCACATTACTTCTGTTCCTAAAACACAGAGCTGTAGCCTCTCTCCAAAAAGGTTACATGCTTTTTCACATATAACCTTCAGCATTCACTGCCAATTTCTACTTGAACAACTCTTTAAAACTCAGCTCAAGTGCAATCTCCTTTGAGGAAACCTCCCCATCCTGGACGGAGCTGCCTTTGTACGCTCCCAAAGACCCCTATGAATAGCCCTACATCACTTTTTCTTCTACCACTTGTATCATCTCCTACAAGGCAGCTGCGTCCTACTGGGCAAAGAGTACTTTTGTTTCTGTATCGCTGGGACCTCCTGAAGTACTCAATAAATGATTGATAAATGGATGAGTGAAAGAAATAATTAATCATGTTGTATTTAGAACAAAATGATGCACATTGGATAATTTATGTGTTGTGAATAATTTAGATAGAGAAGGCGGAGTTGTATTTAATCAGTCAAATACTTTTTAAGCAAAGCAATAAAGGGCATGAACATCTGTAACTAATATAAAAGAAGGCAGACTTTGGCTCAAGATGAGACTTCTAAAAGCCAGAGCAATAACCTTGACATGTTGGTCTATCTCAGGGATAGGCAAATTATGCTTATGGGCCAAATCCAACCCAAGGTTTATTTTTGTAAAGCATGTTTTATTGTAAAATAACCACACTCACTTATTTATGTTTTATCCATAGCTACTTTTATACCTCATGGGCAGAGTTGAGAAGTTCCAACAACCCTGGGGTCTGCAAAGTCTATGATATTTACATCTCACGCTTTACAGAAAAGTTTGCTGACCCAAGATCTCCTAATGAGGTTGTATTTTCCCATTATAGTAGTTTCAAGTAGAAGCTGAATCAGTCCAGAGTATGATTTGGGAAGTGATTTTTAAAGAGAATAACAGCAGCTATTAAAGTTCTTCCCTTCTGGGAAGGTCTACAGTTATAGGACTGCTTTCAGGATAAAAACCAGTCCTACACCCTAATTTGTCTTTGATTGACAGCCCTAAGATGAACAGCATCGCTAGTTATAGAAAGGAAAATCCTTCCTTACATGTCTGTCCGTGGGTTAAGTCGCACAGCCTAAATACGGTTTATTGCCGCTCTGAATAATGAAGGAAATAAATCTGTGTGTTCAAGCATCACCAAGGGCCCTATCACAGGAAGTAGTTGCGACTGATTCAGAGGAAGCTAGGGACAGTAATCTGATCTGTAGCTGGCTCTGCATTTCCCACCAGACCAAAATCCAGGTTCTCCCTCTTGACCAAAGGGCAGCCCTTCATCATTTGTTGTTCTTTGGAAAGCCAGGTAGTCACAGTGGAGAGAGATATACTCTGCGAGATATACCCTGCAGCAGCCACCATAGCCCATGTCTGTATCACTAGGCATATCGCCCTATAAATAAAGGAGGCACAGGCACAAATCCCAAAGACTCTTTTGAGGTGTCTACATGATTGTCCACAAAGACTAATTCCATCTCGTTACAAGTATTTACTGTTGAATATGTCAAATGTTGGAAGATGTTCAAAGGTAAAAGCCACTGGAAAGACGTTGAAACATTTAAGGTGGAAGTTATTTATAGCTGCTGTTCACTTCTTTTCAATGGTCTCAGTGGAAGCTCCCGATGGGTTTTAGTAAATCGTCCTTCTTTCCCTCCCATGTATGAAGTGTTTTTTTCTCTCACTATTTACCACAGCAGCTCAGACAAGGAGCTGCATTGCTTGCTCCCAGATTTCTGCTGAACTTTTTTTATCAGTCCAAAGAAATTGGTTGTGTTAGGTGAGGGAGGAACTCTTTCCAGCCTTGTGTCCTATAAAGGGAAGATCTTGTAAGTTATTGCTGTCCAGGGCCAGCTGGAGGATACTTGGCGTTTGTTCTCTCCCACAGCTGAGGCCAGAAGATACCTGCAGTAATAAAAAATGATAGAAAAGATTTGCTCCCATGAAGCCTTATTGAAATGCCCTGCTGGAACGCGTGACTGCAGGTCTGGAGCGGAGCCATCGGTCACTGGGATTCAGAGCAACACTCCCTCTTCCGAACTCCTGCGGCACCAACTGCTTGAACTAATCCTTAGCATTTATCAAGTCCTGCTTTTCTCTGTTGTCTCTGTGTGTGTGTCATGCACTCAAATCATGTATAAAATTCCTTAAAAGCAGTTTAATCCTACATGTTCCTCTTTATACCTCCAATTGCTTCTAGCACCGGCTTTGTACCCTGAAGTCATTTGAAAAGTATTTTTATGTGCTACTTTTGATGCTTTTGAACTAGTTTAAATATATTTTAAGAATTGCTAAAGGTTTTAAGAGTTACCAGAACACAGAAGAGATGAGGGCAGATTTTTTTAATACTTCTCTGTGACAGGTCAGATAATAGACACACACACACACACACACATGTCCAATTTTTAACCTCAAAAACCTGAAATATGTTGTGTTCTAGGGAAAAACTTAAATTGCAGATAAATTAAAATTACTAAATGAATAACATTAAAATGGAAAGATTATCCAAGTAGCCTCAATGTAATAGCTAATGTTCGTAAAAGAAGAAATACACAGAAGAAACATTAATGGCAGACTGATGTTATGTAACAAAGACTTTATAGCAACTGCTGTATTTGAAGATGAAAAGAGGTCACAATCTAGCAAAGTAAGTGGCCTCTGAAAGCTAGATAAGACAAGAAAACAGATTTTTCCCCAGAGACTCTAGAAAGGAATGCCCTCCAGCCACCAGTAAATTCCTCTTTTTCTGCCCAGTTCTGGCTGTGAGCACCACAGATGATGAAAGTGTATTTTTTCAAGCCACCAATTTTATACAAATTTGTTGCAGAATTATAAGAAACTAATGCATTCAGCTACCTAAGATTTATGCAAAAGAAGAAAAGTTTACTATTTGAGCAATTTCCTTCCTAATCAGTTCTGTTGTCAAGAGAACTTTAAATCTTACTTAATTACAAAAGTTTTACATGATAGAGACTAAGGCAAAAGTGACTACAAGTCAAAATATTTGGCCTCCATGGTCCTCATATGCTTGATGTCAGACAATGTCTGTGGTAGGTGGCAAAGCTAGTCTTGGTCCTAAATGAAATGAGCAATTATCTTTGTGATGGGATTTCATGGAGCGGGATAACACCTTCCCTACTTTACTTCTCAAAAAATGCCCCTACACTTTCCTAATGAGCTCTATGAACTGGGAATATACTGTCACAGCCACTTAAAAATGTTACCATTCTTCTTTCTGTAAGAAACTCTGATATCTTCACATATTGAAGGTCTAGTTTCCACAATGGATAACCACTTGTCACAGCAAGAGGATGACAAGATGTCAGTTCAAAAGTGGAGTCTCCAAACCTGTTAAGCAGCTGTTTTTGTCAACTGAGACAGGCTTCGAGTCAGGGCAAGCTGGACACACAAGGAGATATACCAAGACCAGTATTTGGTAATCCAGATTGAAGAAGAGAAAGACTGTGGCTCTGAAGACCATTTTTGCTGGATGCATTGCAATTTTGCTTACTGTCAACATTTAAAGGAGCAGGCTTCTCCGTTGAATCTGGATAAGGTTGATTAACGCGGAAGGGCTGCAGAAGCTGCCTCCTTTACATTTTCCAAGTGAAATAAGAGCATCTGGGGTTTTATAATTGCTCATTGCTGAGGAACAAGCCTAACTTGTTTATGGGAGTCGGCCTGTAGCTACTTCTTATGAACACACATAAACATACCTTTTATTGCTCAATAACGTTTTCCCTTTTGCAACTTTTTATGAACCACTAAGAAAGTGAGGCTTATCATTTTAATTTTTTTTTCAGAAGAACCCACAGAAATACCAAATCTTCCAAATGGGAACTTCTCTTGCTTGCTGCCTCAACCAAAAATTATTTGTCAAGGGAGTGGTGGAGTTTTCTGCACCAACATCCCAAGATATTAATTTGGTCCAAATCCAGCTGATTTCCTCTCCAGAATGAGTTGCTAAACTCCTCTTTATGAGCCCAACATCTCCTTCTGTGGGGTGCTTAAGATTCAGTGCAGCAGAATTTGTCAGCTCTTCTTGCCTGTGTGATATGCTTCCCACTAGCTATGTTACAATCAGTATTCTAGAGGAACAAGAAATTTCATGGTGCACATACACTTTCCATTGCCACTTCCACTGTGGGTCCAGGCTTGCATGATCTCCTATCTGCACAGTTACAATAGCTTCCTAATTGGCATCCTTATCCCCCATACCTGCATTCTCTAATTTTTATAACCACGCTACTGCCAGGTTAATCTTGAAGGAGAGATAGAACTGTATTGTCTCGTTCAGATGTTTCAATGGTTCTCCATTTTTTACCAACTGATCTTCAATCACCTTGGTATTTGACCTCATACATCCTGTCCCAATTACCTTTCCAGATGATCGCTCATTACTTTCCTTCATGTATCCTCACTGCTGGAAATTTGGAAGTGTTAACATTGTACAGCGTACCCCAAGTGTGCTTTTTTAAAAGTCTATCATTGCAAACCACAAAAACTGCCTCTGCCTACAGTAGAAAACAGCGGTATGCTGGAATAATGTGTGGAAGATCACATAAACTGAAGAGTTGGGACCATTTAGAATAGAAATCAGAGTGGTTCAGGGGAAAAGAGACTCACAGTAGCAAAAACTGTTAGACAATCTCCTTAGGCTGCAGCCAGACTGGACAAATGAAGACTAGATGGCTGCCATTTTTCTTGCTCTGCTTAGATTACAGTGGCACAGAGTATGCAGTGATCCAGTAGTTGTGACAGGAAAAACTTGTAACACTGTCACAGATATGTCTATCAACTTTGTCAGTGGAAAGAGAATTCCACTCCAAATAAGGTAACCTGTTGTATATTGAGAGGACAAATATTAGACGGTGAGCAGCTAAAATAAGTAACTACCTCTCACTCATTATCTCCAACTAGAATGTTCATTTTCTACCCACTTAAACTGCTCAGCCTTCAAGATCTAGCTCAGGCATTACTATGAATGCTGTCATTTCTCATGTGACAAACTTTAGAGTGTGTCCCTCTCTCCTAGTCCTTTTCACCTTCTTCCTTGTATTATAGTTTTTATGCTTTACATTCTTCCTCACTATATTTATAATGAGAAAGTCACTTACCTTCTCTATGCTTCTATTAAAAGGTAATAATAATAGATCACAGGATCATTGTAAGTAGTATTAACAGCTATCTGTGACCTAAATGGCTCACTGACTAACAGATACAAGCCCTCCCTATGCAATAGTTGTTGTTTTTATTATTTTATTAACCTGCCAACATCATCATTATCAGTGTATAAGTCATTAATCTTTACAGGCATTAGTCAAGTAATTTATATACAAAAATGCTATGTCTGATGAATTAATACCTCAGTGAAGCAATTGACCAATGAAAGAAAAATTTGGAAGATCAAGTTGAAACTGGGATTGAAGAACACCTGCCCTTTTTACTTTGACCAACAATAAAGAAAGAAGACCTCAACTGTAAGAGCAAAAATCATCATAGATGAGCCAAGAAATAGACAAGAAAAAGACTTCTCATAGAATGCTTCATGGATCCAAGGCAATTGGAAATGAAGTCTAATTCTGTTTATTCTTTTACAGCAATAAACTATGCCTGCAGGAAACTTTAAAGTTGGCTGCAAAAACAAGGAAGAAAAAGAAAGAGAAAGTAAGGGAAGAAAAGGATTAATAAGAAATGCACTGTGATTCAAGGATGATAGGAAAGGCACACACAAACACACACACACACACACACACACACACACACAATCAGGTTTTCCAAACCTGCCAGTGGCCTGCTTCAGATATCTATTGTACTGACAATAAGTACAGCTATAAAGTAATGGTATTTCTTAGGCATTCCTATTTCTCATGGTTATCACTGTGAGTCTATATGAGTATACCTAAATCTTCTTCAAATCTACTCACAAGTTCAGTCTCTGCTATGTTCCACTTGTACCTATAAAGCTTTGCATGAGTCTCATCTGAGGGGCTTTGAAAGATGAAAATAGCAAGCCCTTCCAACAAAGAACTAGGAAAAGTTACATTTAAATCTCATCCATGCCACCCACTCAATAGCCTTGGGCCAGCCATTCACCCTCCTTCCTTCACTTTGATCCATTTAAAGTTGGTGTAATAATCTTTAGATGAGTGTATTAAAGGTTAATTAGATTTTAATGTTTTCACGCCACTCAGTGTATGATGAAGATTATATAAATGTTACACTTTATTATAGATTTTGTATAAGAATTCTTTTTGACTAAATTTATAATCCCTGCCTGTTCATTCTTCTGTTCTCCATATCACCATGTGTTTTCCACTTTTTTGGACAATCCCTTTAGGGTTATAGCATATGATTATGGGATTATGCACTTACAGTGACATCTTCCTGGTAATGGATATGTCCATCCCTTATTAAGATTTTGCAACAAACAAAAGTAAAGTGTCTTAAGGGAGAGATGTATTTGTCTACTTCTCAAAAAAATTAAGAAAAATTATGACTATACCTTGAACATATGTAGATTACCCTTGAGTTTTAAAAACCTTCCATTTATGAAATAGATTCAAAAAAAGAAGAGGGTATTTCAAATATACACATGTAGTGGTTGCTTCCTGCATTAGACTTCCAAATCCTCAGATGTAACCCTCTGATCTGAGCTATTCCTTGTGGAGTGGTTTTTGAAGCCCAACATTTCCTATTCCAACCCTGGCTGTGAATCCAGAGATGCACACTCTAATAAATGTCTTTCTCCACATGCCCCATGTCTGAAACAGAAATTTCTCTCAAGCCAAGTGTGAGGATGCCAAGCAAACCCATGGAGTAACAATAAATGCTGCTCTAATTAACAGCCCACGGACATGGCTCTTCTCTAGCACTGAAGATTGTATGCCTGCCTAGCCCTTGGAGATGAACAGAAAAATACCTCTTGTTCTGTTTGTAAATGTAATATTTTCAGATGGGTTTTAGAAAGCCACTACTTATTTTTCTTCTCTTCTTATAGCTTTTGTTCCATGTGGTCACACTAATATATAATCTCATCACACACAAACACAGATCATCCGGATAAAACAAGACTGTGCTATTTAACAAGGAAGTCTATGCATGGAAAGACTTGGGAGTCTGAATCTCAGAGGGAGCAAAAAGCCATCCACCAAGTACTTTACTTAAAGCTCAGCTTTTTACTGTTACAGAGGAGACAAAGTCCTTGTCACAAGAGAGGAATGGAAAGATGTCAAGTCACTCACTAACTTAGTCATTTTTTTACCACTGGGACACAAGGCCTCACACCCCCAACTTAAAGGAGAAAACATGTAGTTTAGTGCATGTTTTAGAAGTTTTAGTCCTTGCGAGGTTGGCAGGGTCAGCCCTTATGGTGGAAGGGTCTGGAAAGAGGAAAGCTGCTCGTGCCATGGCAGCCACGGAGCGGAGAGTTGAAAGGGGGGTGCCAGGGAGGGAGCCATGCCCTTCCAGGTCACACCTCCAAGGACTCCCACCTCCTAACAGCAAGCCAGCAGCAGTTCCCCCCCAAGTGAGGGAACAAGTCCCCCACTTGTTCTGCCTAATAATTTATACAACAAGGATAACAACATCTACCCCACATGCTGGTAGGTAATGAAAATAATACACATAAAATCTGCTAAGTAGCTAATAAATACTCAATATAGAGAAAAAATATCATACTAATTTTTTAAAAGACAAGCATTTTTCCTGCCTCCATGAAGCTTTTATTCATACTCAACTCTTTCTTTCTTTTTCCTCACAGGTTTCTTGAGCAAAGAAGCAGTGATGCACCAGAAGTTTGTATGGACTTGAAAAATCCAATTATTAAATATTTAGAACTAGTTTATAAACCACTGGGAACTTGAACTGTAGCAGGAGTTTCACTACACAAGTTTTATTCAAACAGTACAAATTAAAGTTCCTTTTCCAGAAAGCCAGTTTTCTAGCATGTCTTTGGAAACAATGTTAAGAAAGTGTGAGAAATTCCACATAGTGGTTAAGAACAAGGATCTAGAACAGGACATACATGAATTAACTTCTAGCCCTGAAGCCCACAGGCTGTCCGACTTTGAACAAGTCGTACGGCTCCTCTGGACCTTGTTCTCATGCATAAAATGCCACAATAATATAACCCAGCTGGATTCATTTTGTCGGTGTGCCGTTACAAAAATCCATAGATAGGAGGGTGAACTACCATTCTCTCACATTGCCAGACTATACAAGGATAGTTCAAAGCTTCAGCAGAGTTAGCTTCTGGGGAGAACTCTTTCTGCCTTGCAGGTGACTGCCTTCTCCCTACATCTTCACCAGGCATTTCCATGCATGGAAAGAAAAAGCAGGGACTCTGCCATCTCTTTTTATAAGGCCACCAATTCTATTGGACCAGGTTCCTCTCTATGACTTCATTTATTTTTAACTACTGCTGTTTGGTACCCTTCCTCCAAATGCTGCTGTGTTGGAAGTTCTCTAACTTCAACATTTATGAACTGAGATGGAGGAGCCACAAACATTTGATTCTCAATATTATTGCGTGGTTTCTTGGAAAGATAAAAATAAGATGCAATAAGTAAATACAGTGCCTAGTGCTTCACAAGTGCTCAATAAATATTCACTGTTATCGCTACTGCATGTTATAAAAGTGAGTTTGGCTTGGCATGACGAGGAGACTGAAGAATGGAAGCTGAAAGTCAAGATCCTTGAGGGGACTGTTGGAAAACTTCCATTGGTTGCGATACAGAGACAGAACCTATTAAATAAAAAACTAATTATTTCCATACAAATTAGATTTGGAAGCAAAAATAATAAATGGTCAGAGATAGCACTGAGGGTGAACAGGACCTGCTGTAAACTATAAGATGAAAATCTGTTTTAGGCCTGAGTGAGATACACCAAAACAATGAGGAATTTAAGATAATCACCACAAATTCCGGATTCTGACATTGTGCATGTATTTACAAAATATTTCTTGAGTTTCTTCTATGTAGAAATTCAAAGTCATTGTAAGAAACACAGTATGATCCCTGTCTTTGTTATGCCAATTATTCATTAAAAGAAAGACATGAAAAGAAAATTCTCATGCAAGGTTGAAAGAGACTCAATCTAGTCATAATAGGTTTTCCAAAGAAAGCTTCTTTTTGGGAAAAAAATTAGGATTTCTTGGGAGCAGAAGCATGAGTCATGAAAGACAAATTGGATCTGGTTAAGTAGGGAGAGACTTGGATAGAGAACGGCATCCTCAAAGAGGCTTCCCTCTAGCAGGAACAAAGCATTAAAGGAAGAAAATGTATCTGAGGGACAATTCAGTTCAGTTAAAGCATTGCATAGGTAGCCAATGGGAGAATAGTAAGAAATTAAGCTGGAAATGCCATCTGATATCAAACCAGAAAGGATCCTAACAAAATCCGGGATACAGAACAGAAATTTGATTTAGTAGGTAGAGCTGTGTCACTACCAGGTTGCTCAAAAATAAACATCTTTTACCCTATCCACAAGTGACTGACTTAGACTCTTATGTTCCCTAAATCCCCTGTGTAAGTGACCAGCTTATCCGGAGAAACTCAGGCTGTGATGATAGCTATCGAGGTCAAATATAATTGGATGCCTGTGGTGCTTTGGTGTTTCACTAACATTGCAGGTCTAGGGCCAGTGATCTGACCTTAGGTTCAGAGGATAGCGGTACACAGTGTGACATCTAGGTGGGATCTCCTTCTGAGAGTTGTAGCCATTGTTGATTCCATATGGTCTTGTTTTGAAGTCCTATATCATTTCCATTGTTTTGTTGGGTTGTGTTTTATTCTCTTTTATTTTGTTTGATTATGTTAAATCCGATGGCAGGACCAGCTAGTTCAAAGACAGCAAGATATATTATGGTAGCAATTTTGGATTTACTATAGGCTTGTTTTGAAGTCCTTTATTGCATTCATTGTTTTGTTTTTACTGTTTCTATTCTATTCTGTTTGTTTGATCTTTATTATGTCTGAAGTTACCTGCAGCTGTTTTGAAGACATCCAAAGGCATTATGGTAACTATTGCTTATTTCATAATGTTTTGAAGTCCTATATCTCTTAACACTGGTTTGTTCTGATTGATTTTATTCTGTTGTATCCCCTTTAAAATAAAATTGAAAGAAAAACAAAAGAAAATGGCAGCAGAAGCACAGCACAACCAGGCTCCTTGAGTAGGGCATATGCCTGTATCTATGCTTAGATTTTTAACTTTAAGAAAAGACCATAATTTAGAATCATAATATTCTTCTAGCCAAAATACCTAAAATAAAATCAAGCATGTACTGGACACTCAATAAATATTTACTAAACTGAATTTCCCTGATGAAGTAAACCTGTTTTCTTCCTCTATTTTTAGAAATGATAGCATGGAGATGTAAACCCAAAAAGCATTCAGAGGACATTGTAGAAAATGGACTTCTAGATTCAAGATTATAATAGGCTTGTTATTCTTGTTGTTGCTGCCACTGCTGTTGTTATAACTGCTATTCCAAACTCTTGTGCACTAGCATACTTAAAAATCCCATCAGTAAAGGAAACCAGAGTCTTTTAAAGACTCAAAACTAAAGCAACCTGCCTTTACCTTCTCTCCAGCACACTACCAAGAATTAATTACCTACTTTGAAGGAATGAACAGAGCATTATTCCATCTAGAATGAGAAAACCAGGCCCTCAGGACGCAGAGGGCTTCAAAGCTGAGCCTGCTAAGCTGCGTCAATTTAAGGAGGATTTAAATGCTTTACCCTGCTTTCTCTGTCAGGAGTGAATCACACTGAGCTGAGGAGTTCTGGCAATGACAGCCAGCACCCTCCTGCATGAGGTCAGCTGCCAGTGTGTCTGAGGTACCTGAAGACTGAAAAATGTGTCCCTGGTGTTAGCTGACTTTTGAATTATTATTAAAAACAAAGATTGGAGATTAGAGAGAAGCTTGTAGTTAGAAACAGATAGTTTCTCTTAATTTCTAAGGAAACTGGGAATGCCCAGATGCTGCTGCTGATAGAATTGGCTTCGATTAGTGTGCTGCACAGTGGATGCACTGCGGTTTGTGCTTTACAGAAGCCCCAAATCATTGAGCGCCCTGAAAGGTAACAGTCAAGCTGACTAAGCCAGGAGGAGCACCTTTGTCTACGTCCCTCATCATCTTCCAGTACCCCTTTTCCTTTCTGCGCCAAGTACTCTGATGAAAAGACAGTCATCCATATAAAGCATGAGAAATAGGTAAGGTGATATGTTCTTCCCTTTCCAAATAAATGAAGCGTCACATCCTCAGCAAATCTAGGAGCACACCACTTGTGAAGCTCTCCAGCCAACTTTTGTCGTGGTAACTGGAGCAGAAGAACTCACTGACTTATTCAACAGATTTTTCTCAAGCACCTACAGTATACCAAGTATTGTGCCCTCAGAAGTACAGATTAGAGCACCAAGAATTTGTGTCAGGAAGGCCCCTGGCCCAGAGGACTGATGAAGCGCCATTTTCCCAAGGACGCAACAGTAAGATTAAAAGATGTTCTTCTTAGGGCCTATAATATACTTTGAAATAATTTTTTATAAATCTTATGCCTATCTTCTAAACAGCTTATATGTATATGTATGCTTACATAGATAGATAGATAGATAGATAGATCACTGTATATTATATTAAAAGAATTGAGGCCAAGGCAAGAGGATGGCCAGTCTTGATAATTTAACAACACTTGGTCTTAAAGTAAAAAAATAAAAGAGGGCTGGATATATAGAATGCCATACAGTACCCCTGAGTTTGATCTCCAGTAACACATTCACAAACATAAGAAATTTAAAAAATTAATGAATCATAGATCAGTAAACAGACTGGCATATATCATATTTGAAAATTTAAAATACACTGCAATTTTAAGGCATTTTTATTTTTATTTATTTAGGTACTGGGGATCAAATTCATGACCTCATGATTGCCAGGCAGGTGCTTAAGCCACTGAGCTAAATCCTCAGTCCATGAAATTTCTTCATTTTTAAATATATTGATGCTCCAAAATGTGAAAGTGTGCCAGGCCTTTTTAAGAGTATAAAACAATAATAATAACAATACAATGATGGAAATGACTGCGTTGCTTTATACTAAAATAATCTCGAAGTAACAATTGTTATTTGTTTTCATAACCTGTACTGAAGATTTCTTACTGACTCCCTTTAAAATGGTACGATGGCATTTCTCTATGATTTACAGTTGAATTCTGCTGCCTTTGATCTCGATTCTCTTAAATCGATGCCATTCCTTCTTTTCTTCCTTACTTCCCTTCCTTCCTTTTTTCTTTCCTTTCTTTCTTTGTCTATATTGTAGAGTCCTGGGGATTGAACCCAGGACCTTACACTGAGCAATATCTTCATCCCTTTTTTAAATTTTTTGAGGCAGTATTTCAGTAAATTACTCAGACTGGACTCGGATTGCAATTCTTCTGCTCTAGCCTCCCATATGCGATTCTTTCTGGACTTATTGATGTGACTATTTGTAAAAAGAGTTTTTTACCTTTCTATATTGCCTATTCCTTATCTTTTTTCAGGGTTGGTAGATGCTCATGGCACTAAAATGCTTAAATTCAACCTAAGGACCAAAGATGAGGCACTTTGCTCATGGCATATGCTAAATCGATGTTACTCAAATTTAACCAATCAAGTCAAGCAGATTCATACACAAAAAAGGGGCAAAATGAGACCTATCAAGCTCCTTCTTCCAAAACATTCCAAGTATGTAATTCACAACATTCCTGTAAAGTTGCTTTTATTGTCTCTGACTATGCAGCTGTGAAAATTGAATCTCAGAAAGGTTAAATAACTTGCCCAAGGTCACACAGCTAATGTACTAGGTTTGGGACTCATGCCCCAAATCACCTGACTACGGAAGCTGTTTGGGGGGCACCACACCAGGTAGTGCCTCATCTTTAGTCCTTAGGTTGAATTTAAGTGTTTAATTGCCGTGAGATTCCATATGTACTTTTCCATGAAAACAACTCTAAACAATGAACAACTCTACAGAAGGTCTAAAAAAAAAAAACCTAAAGAGTAAATTTGGAGAAGTCAGAGCTCTGAAGGCTTTTTTTTTCTTCCATCATGTTTCCTGAAAGTAATTGTTCAGGAAGATAAGGTGGTACTTCCAGTAAAACTGTGACAGTCCCAGAAATGCTGACTCACTTGCGACAGACCGTTGTTCCTGGAAACATGTCCCATATAAAGCGGTCTGTCAGAGCTGCAGCAGAGAGGATAGAGACTCTGGTCATGGCGCCTCTGCCCTTCGATTCACTACAGCCAGAGTGCTCATGGGCACCTGTCTGCTGGGTGCTTACGTGACGGGCTTATGTAAGAAAAGCCAGGCCTGCTCAAGTTGTACTCTAAATATATATATATAGTCAGCCACTATGGCTTTGTTTTCCTTAAAATGAACAAGCATCAAAATTAATAATGTATCTTAATGTCTTCTTTACAATTTTAAATTTTATTTTGAATTATTTTACCCTGTCTCATTTTCCTGAAAGTTACTTTCTTGGAGTTCTACTCTTGTCACAGAGAGAGGAAAGCAGAATTTGAATAACCCTTTCTCTCCAGCAACCCTTGCCCATAATTTCTACTATTCTTCTATGGGTACATTTTTACATTCTCATTTCCACTGTTTCTATTCCCTCCTTTGTCCTTGACCTTCAAACCACCGTAAGAAAATGTTCTCATTTGTGTGCCTCCAAAGAGTCAGATTGAATGGATGTTTCAATTCTTTATTTTACTTGATCTCTGCAATATTTGACACCATTCCTTCCTTGAAACATTCATTTCCCTTCATTTCCTTTGTATCATACTCTAATTTTCTCCTATTTACTTGGTTAGTTCTTTCCATTTCATTCATATCATTGCTGCATCTTAAGTGTTACTTATTCTTGAAGTTCTGCTTCCAAATATTTAATTCTGCACTCTCCCTAGGTGACCTCATTCTAAGACTTCAAATGTCCCCATTAGGCTGTGTCTACCAAATACTGAAATTGTAATGAGGGCAAGGATCATACAAGTCTTGGTCTGGAGCATAGAAAACTACTAATATATATTTATTGAAAACATTAAATATTACCTACAGCTCTCCCATGTATACCTCTGTGTACACACATACAAATTTATATTTATATATACACATATTATATATCTACTTATTAAACAACTTTGCCTAGATGTCCCATAGGTAGCTCATATTTATCTTATTCAATGGTAGCTGCCTACTAGAAAGAATTTTGCCCTAGGATAAGCTGCAGTGAGAGGTAGGACCAAACAGCTGAGAGGCAGGACCAACGGTGTATTTACCTTGAGGTCACCTCCTCCTCCCACTGTGAAAACTTCCTTTCCCAGTGGCTCCAAAAGGGGTGTCAATCAGTAACTTGGGCATCATCAACGCCCGCCCTAAGCTCCCCCTGGTTGGAGGTTATATGTATACCCTATGCCACATGTGCCGGTCAGAGAATGCCAGGCTGTCTATAGTCCTGGACTTCTCTCCACGTCCTTGGAATAAAGGCTATATTTATTTTAAATCTCCTTTCTTATTGCGCCAAAAACCTAACACTACTGACTAATTCCCACCCTCTGTGTTATACTTAATTCTCTATTTTAGTAAATGAAACAATAAAAATCAAGAACCTTGGAAGTGGTCTTCATTAACTCTCATCTCCCACATGCCCTCTTCTAACATCCATTTGTTCATTAAACTATTTATTTTTCTTTTGAAAATTTTTCAGCCTGTCTACTCACATTTCCACAACTTCGCTCAGGACATCATACTTACAGAGCTTCTTTACTCTTCTCTTTATTCATTTTTCTCTCCAGTTCCTGAACACCCCAGTGCATCCTCTATATGCTGCGAGAGTGCTTTCCTCTGAACATAAATCTAGTCACATACAATTATACATCCAGGATCACACGTTCCATGAATTTTGCTTTCTCTATCCCTGTGAAACTGCAACAGGCGCTTTTCAAAAAAGGCTCATTGGCAGCAAATGCAACCACATAGCTGACTCAGGGACAAGATTTTAGCCACCTTTCCCATGGGAATCATCCCTGGATCAAGAGCACCTGAGATTTCTACTCACTGATCGTGTAAGGGCAGTGTTGCCTGTGCCAATTTCTAGCCAAAATATTTATCCTGAACAGTACTTATTTCACTAATTTAAAATTATTGCTAGCATCCTTCAGGCTAGTTAATAAACCCTCTGGTGCTAATTGAGATGACTGAGAGTTAAACATTGATAGTAGCTACCTGATTTAGAGTCTTTCAAATGCTAACTAACCTCCCATGGAGTGTGTATTTCTGATTAGAGTATTTCAAATATCAGCAAGTGGCCCCTGGAGGTAAGTTAAACTAACTAAATGCACACATATGTATCATACTTTCTATGCTGAATGATTTTAAGCTAAATTACAGACAATATAGTGCCCTAGTTTGCAGAGCCCTACATGCATGCCTAATCTGCTCACTGTGTAATTAAGCAGTGAAGAATGGATATGCAACAAATGTTTTGTAAGTGAATAAATGAGTCACTTTACTAACTCATTAGCTATAAGGACAAAGACTCTCTATGGGAACTCAGAAGTCATTTCATCTATCCAGACTTCGATCTTCCATTTCTCTGACAGTAGCTAATACTAGCCTGAACCTTGTAAAATTATCATCTTCAACATTCAAGAACACAAAAATACCATCCATTTTATATGGTTTAACCTTCTATGGTGCTTCCAAGCTGCCTTCAAATAACAAGGAGAAGCTAGTTTAAAGCATTTGTAAGAATTAGGCTCTATTCAAATACTTAATGACAAAGCCCCACAAGGAGAGGTAGATCCTTAACCCTCAGTGTTGCCAGTGGCTTCCAACCTCATTAATATTCTCAATCATTCATGGGGGTTGAGGTTGCCATGAAGTTTTCACAGATCAATTAAATCCTGGGAGCTTCTTAGGTGACATTCAGATTAGTAGGAAGGTGAAAGAAAATCAATTTTTACTTTTTGGCCTACAGGTGCTCACAGCCTTCCTGGTGTGAAGAGTGAATGCTCATTTCAAACACAAAGACATAGACGGTCTCTCCTTGCAGGACCATAGCTGATTGATGAGGTGATGTACAAAAGAATAGGAACTCCTGGGGTCATGCCTTGCCATTAAGGGTACTGACACAAAAAGGCTTTATTCCAGGAGCTAGCAAAAGTAGAGGATGGAATTCCTATTTCACCAATCCTTGAAGTAAAATTACCTTGAGAATTTGAGCTTCAAACAGGGATAAGAGCACCAGCCTTCATTATGCAGCTAACACAGAAGGAAAAGACATTTTTTTTTTTTTGGCCCGAGGAAAAATGTCACTTCAGCAGGTAGAGGGGAAGGAAACACAGTTAAGGTGGAGCAAAATGAAGTTCATCATTTAATTAACAATCACCCCTGACTTGTCTGACTGGGTCAGTATGATTCCTGAATGTCTGAGTCACTGCAAAAGAGCAGGTAATTGAACAACAAGTGTTAGAGCGTGGAGAAGCTTCACAGTTTGCACTGTGAGCAAACTGGATGTATGTACCATGCTTTTAATATATTCTGCTTTCCAATTAGCAATCAGGGCTGATTTGTCAGTCATTCCACCTCTAATGCATGAAGCCCTGGAACATAGGGAGGGTGAGCAAGTTCAAAAAATCAATTAAGCTTATATTTGCATTCCCTCAAGGTTGAAGCGTTGCAAAAACTGCCGAAATATTATCTTTTTCTTTACAAAGGAGCAAAAAGAAAGGGTGACGCTGCAATTCAGTATAATGAATAAGTCTCTGGCTATTTTAGGAAAGGTACAATAGCTGAATATTTATGAGCTTCATGATAGGAAGTGCATTTCACATGATCAGCAACTGTGGACTGGTCACCATTTTTAAAGAGTATAGGAGCAAGTACACGCTCAAGAAGTACAGAACTGTCTTTTATATACAGAATCACTAGGAATTATTTTAAAATGTAGTTTTTCATTGGATGGTGGTAAAAGGATTTAGAGTTTCTCATCAGTCCTATACAGTCAAAGCATCTGCTTCGGTTCCTACCATTCCACTAAAATCATCCCAGTGGAGGACACCAGTAACTTCTTAATTTCCAGTCAGCGAATGCTTCAAAACTCATCTGTATGCACCTCCCTCATGTCATCATTATTCAGCCAACACAGGAAGGTTGACTTCTTTTCACTTTTTAAAATCTTCTTGTTCTTGATTTTTGTAATTGTAATTTTTGATGATTTTTCTGCCTCTCTGGTCACCCCATTTCTACCTCTTTTGTGAGCTTCATCTTTATCAGTTTGTGTCTTAAATATTGCTATTTTCCACTCCACCTGCATGTTTTCTTTAAGTGGTATTTCCAATTATTCCGGTGGTTTTAACTGCCACTGATGGGCTAAAGACACCTAAATCTCTAGTCTAACCTGAAGTCTGAATGTCAGGCCCAAAATCTAACTTCAGAAGAGCATGTTCACTTAAATATTCACCAACACTTCAGACTCAGTATGTCTGAAATAGCAGTGATTGTTCCCTAATTCCCCAACTCAGTCTTCCTTTTGTCCTCCATTTACCATTTGCAGATTGGGATAACCAGTCTCTAAAACAATCTCCAATATATCTTACTTTCTGGTGCTCGTGTCCTGCGAATCTCAACTTCTTGACTGTAGGCTGGACCTACAGTGGCTTGTTCTGATGGAGTATAATGATACATAACTTCTAAGAGTAGTGTACAAAAAATAACACTGAGTTCTTGTTTGATGTCTCCCTCTCTTCCTGACTCACACTGACAAAGCCATTGCCATGTTTTGAACTCCTCAACAGAGAGACTCACAAGACCAAGGATTGATGGTCCCAAATAACAGCAAATGAACACCTGAATCCTGCCAATAGCCATTTACGTAAGCTTGCTAACAGATTCTCCCCCAGCTGAGCTCCAAAACCCGTGATTATAGAGCTGCAGAGTTTGGTATATGCTTATGAATTCATTGTTTAATAGATTAAGCATTAAATTATTGTGAAAAAATACAGATGTGAAATCACAAAAAAGAGAGAAATAAATAGCATACTATTGCCAGATGTGGCAACCTTGGCTAGAAAGTAAGATAAAATCAAGGAAATGAATCACAGAAAGCTCTCAGGTAACTATACTATATAAACTTGATATTCAATAATGGATTTTTCTTACTATCCTTTGATTTATACTGTATTATAATACTATTATACTTTACTATTATATACTTTATTATAATAGTTGGGCTTCTCCAGAGAAACAGAACTGAGGAGAGCTGGGGATATAGCTCAGTGGCACAAGCGCCTGCCTGGCAAGTGAGAGGTTATGAGTTCAACCCCTGGTACCCCCCTCCAAAAAAAGAGAAACAGAACTGATAGGAGGTATCTCTAGTAGGAGATTTACACATACACACACATACTATTGGTTCTGTTTTATTTTTTATTTTTATGTGCAGATATATGGAAATTTTGTTACATATATATTTTCGTGTATATACATTTTTTTAGAAATCTTGCCACATGTTAAGCTTGAAGACATTATGCTAAATGAAATAATTTGGTCACAAAAGAACAATTATTGTATGAATTTACTTACATGATTTATTTAAAAGAAGTCATATTTAAGGAAGGTAGAAAGATATTTTCCCAGGGTGGAGTAATACGGCTAGGGGAAGGTATTCTTTAATGTTGTGTTTGTCATCTTCTCATTGCTGTGACAAAATGCCTGAGAAAAGCAATTTGAAAGAGAAAACATTTGTTTTGGCTCCCAGTTTCAAGGTTTCAGTCCATGGCTGGCTGATTGCCTTACTGTGAGCTATACAATAGGCAGAACATTGTGACAGTAGGACATGGTGGAGCAAACCGCTGTACATCAATATTTGGTTTGTCTTTGTGTCTAGATTATTGCAAATCTAAAAAACCCCAGCTCATTGCAGATCTCTGTTCTATCGTTAAGAGAGGTAATGGTAGCTTTTACCGATTCATGTGGTATGACATGTGGTATGACAGTATCTGATCTGATGTTGCCATTATTGTGGCAATAATATGCCATTACTGTTGCTGATTTCCACACTTTTGCCAGTGGTGACATAGTTGTTGCTATTAACCGGTTTTTACTGTATGACAACATCTGGTTTATGTTTGGTCATCAACATTACTGTGGTTCATTTCTGGAGAACTGGGTGCTGGGCTAATTTCACTACCACTCCTTTCCCCAAATTAACAGAGATGTTTGGATCTTGGGACAGAGGAAAAACCTATAGTTAGCCATGCCTAGAAAGCATCGCTAGAATGGAGACACTGCTCACTCTGTCTCATATAGGAGATCTCCATACTAGCAAAAAATGTCTTCCAACTTTAACCCTCAACATTTGACAACAACAAAAATAGAAATATAAGAAAACAAAGCAACAAAATGCCTACAGAATCTTTCAACTTCCCCAAAGCTGATCCATGGAGAATTGATAGGAAAGAAATCAAAAGTTAAACAGATGAATTCGATGAAGTAATAAAAGATGAAACAAAAAAGATCAGCAAGATGCTAAGTGAGCTTAAAGATACCTAACTGGACTTCATAAACAGAATCATCAGTGAACTTAAAAAAAACACCAATAAAAAGCTAGATGAGCTTAAAATGATATAAAACATGAATGACCAGTTTAGTAAAGAATCAGGGTCCATGAAAAGGAATTAAACAAAAAATCTCAGAGATTAAAAAAAAATCATATTGAAAGTAGGGGCAGAAGACATTATCAATGTGAGAATAGCGTATCTGAACTAGAAAAGAGAATTGATACACATGACCATATATTCAGAGATACCTTAAAAACAGGAAGAGAATGTGAAAAATAGATCCAAACGCTGATAGATGACATGAAGAAGATTAACCTAAGATTAATAGGAATTAGTGGAGCCTGCCGCCCTGGAGAGTGACTGTGGTATGGGGAGCCGCGGCCACCCCAGGGCGGGGAAACCAGAAGCAAGAGC